>UCOM01004145.1:0-13676 GCA_900474385.1 Ormyrus pomaceus
GCTCCTCGGATTTGAAACGGTGCTCGCTGCGGGAAAATGGTCGGATTCAACTCGGAAATATCAAAATTTTATCGGGACGAAGCTAAATAATATTTGTTTAATAAAAGTTTTTTACTTATTCCGTTTTCCCTTTAATTTTAAAGAAAAAGTTAACAGCTTTCAATGCCGAACAATCCTCTTCCAAGCTCTCCGCTCAACTCAAAAGCGATGCGCGCATTTAAACCTTTAAACATTCGAACAAAACGGCATCGCAACGCGCGGGAATAGCAAGCGGAAAATTAAACAATTCCATAAACAGCCGGAAAATCTAATTTTTGCAATCGCGCATAACGCGGCCCCGCCGCTCGCGAATAGTTCCTCGCAAAATTGCGCCAATTCAGGCAACATAAGCCGGGAGGGGGCGGCGGCGGCGGCAGTCGGCAAAGTATCAAGGCAGTACGGGAAAATTGGAAGCTCGCCGCTCCGAATTCCATCCGCCGCCGCGGCGGCAGCCGTTTCGGTGCAAAACTGGCTCCCTAAACGCTTATAACTACGCCGCGCGACGGCGCCGCGAATAAAGTTGACTTTTCGCTCGACTGACCGGTTCCTCGCTCTCTCTCTCGCATTGTCAACCATCGGCGCAGCGCTGCTCGACGCATTACCGCGCGCGCGGGGCTCTTTAATTAAAATGCCGCCGCTGCTTTGTCCCATTAAAATCTCGCGATTCAATTGAGAAAAAAGCGGCGGCAAAAGGTCAACCGCGGACAATTCGCTCAAAGCGCGGCGGGGGGGCCGTTTAGTCGCGAGTCGGGGAGCAAAGATAATGGATGAAACGGCCGCTGTTTTCTTGCGTTTACTTTTGCGTCAAAGCTATACGCTCCAAAGCTGAGAGGAAAGCGGGTCAAGTGACAGACGTATAGGCACTTGAATGCCAGACGAGCTGCTGCCTGCCTGCTGCTACTGCTTTTTTACGCGCGCTTTGCAAGAGCCGCTCGAGCTTCTTGCGGCCGCTGCGTAATTGACCGGCGCGTCGAAATTTAATCGATTGCGAGGTGAGAGCGTGTAATTAAATGCACTTGAATTTTGCTTTTTTCGATTGCTGTCTAATTTCGGATTTTTATTTCGTGAATACATTTTTTTTTTTTATTAAACTTCTCAAGAGTAAGTTCTTTTAAAATGCGTGTAAATGTAGTTGCAATAGTGAATGGACATCTAATTATGAGATTCTATGCATTCTTTGCTTATTTACTTGAACAACGTACAAAGTCTTTTTAATTTGAGATTTAGGACGAAAAACTTAAATTATTATTAAATATATATTCAAAAACTCTATTTTTATTCATAAGTGCAGAGGCACAATTTATTTACGAATATAAGTGCGTGACGTCTGACTAAACGCGGCTTGCATCACTTGAAAAGTTGCCGAGGCGCTATTAATAGTTCAACTTTAAGAGGATTTCGCAATAATTATTTTCCGTTGTTATAATCCTCGACAGCAGTTCCTCGTTTAATGCGCATTTGGTTTAAAAACTTTTAATATTATTTTCAGGTGCCTGTAGCATTTTATCTATTTTATATGCCGTTGAACATTCTCTTTAAGGCTCGAGGTTGTAAGATACGTTTATATACAAGCGAATGACTTAAACTATACAGTCTCGTGGTAATGAATATAATAACTGACCGCAATATAGTGAACAACTGGCAGACTTTACTATCACTAAATGTCTAAAGTTGCGGCACTACAAGAAGAATATTGCGATTTTATCATTTTACTCGGGTAAGATCACTGGCGAGAACACTTTAAAATCAATAAGAAAGCGTATTAAAATTCTCTTTTAAAGAATAATTGAACTATTCAAAACACAAATACGAATTGATACGAGTTCGATTATTTTTTAAAATTAACTACTCATCCTTTTACATCAAGTTGATTTTTAAATGTAGACGTTATCGTAATAGTTTACATCATCGTGCAATATTCAAGTTTGATCTTAATTCCACTCTTCCTTACTTTTCTCAACCGATGAAGTCGTAAAAACCCCGGACCCACCAGCCGCCTCGTCCCCCTTCTTCAGCAAAGGAAAAAAGCTCGAAAGCTGAAACAAGCCTCGCGCGATGTATCAGCCGGAGGCTCTCTTTTCTCGTATACAGCAGCGCTGTTCCGCGCTTCGGACAAGAGGCGGACACGCGCAATTAAGCCGAGGACCCCGGAATAAACACGCAATTACGCGACGACTATACGGCGAGTATACGCAGCGACAACCTAAGACACACAAGTGCCGACCCGAGACTCGTTGCGAGCGCGAATCGAATTAATTCGGAGTCCCCCGTCGGCCATCTTGAGAGTCTCTACGCGAACGGCGCAGTCGTTTAGCCCGGGAATCTTTTCCGGGAGCAAGCCGACATTCGGGATGATTGCGCGGGTAATGCCCGACTTTTGGAGGGAAACGATTTGAGTGATTTGTAATATGGCTGAAGCGGAATTTTTGAGGGTTGATTTTTTTTTATGGGAAAGCGAGGGATTGGATTCATTGGAAGTCGATTATTAGATTTTGAAGCATTTACGTTTATATTTCAATTTGGTATTACGAGGATTTTGTGTGATGTCAGTGTTTTTTTTTTAGAATTATACGAAGATTTACTGTTTCAATAAAAATTTTTTACTGTTATAACGAGAGAATTTATATGAATAAAATAAAATTCAATATTATTGGTTAACAATACATTGAGTTCGATTTCAATGATATTTAATCTGATAAGTAGTGATAAATGTCTTACAATTGATTAGCTCTATATTTATAAAGTTAAAATTTAAATGCAAATAGTATTTCAATCGTGCAGTTAGCTTTCATTTTCAAGAAATATACCTGCACTTATTTTGACGAAGCATAACATAGACTCTAGAATATACAATTTTAGATTTCTCGAAATCTAAATTTATAAATGTCACACTAACAAGGAGAGTGTCTTTATTCAAAAGTTTGTTCAAAAGTTATGGTCCAACAAAAAATGACCTTTAAAATAGCATAAAAAGTTCATTGACGTAATTTTAGCTTATTTAAACGGTTTTTCTTTGTTCGACTATAACTTTGGAACAAATAAAGACTTTTCGACAAAATATTTTTTAATCGATAGGATTTGATCTCACCTTCCGAACGCCGGGGGTGAAACTACTTTACAATTAACTATTGAAAAGTGACTAATCATCAGAAATCGATTTTTTTCCTTTTTCGGCAAAAGAACTCGTAACTTTTGAAAAATCGAGCGTTGAACCGAATGGACGCGGCTTTCTTCGTATTTTAACATTAGAAAACATATCCCGAAGTTACAAGAAAATCCGTGACCCAAAGTTGGTAACTCTCCTTGTAAGTATATCCTAAAACCAATGTCTTATTCACGTCCAGCTAACAGATTCAACTTCCAGATAAAAAAAAGCCACCACCTCTCAACGCAATCAAACCTAAATCTCAATCTTCCGTAATCCAAAACAGCCGTGGCCGCGCCATAATCCGCGCGAGCATATCGCTCGTTCGGAAAAAAATCCCGTGATATCCCCCAGAAAAAGCCCCGGGCCGTATAGCCCCGATAAATAACGGGGCAACAAACTCGTCCCTCAGCAGCCAGTAAATCTCTTGCTCGCGCTAACGCGAAATTGCTGCGGACCGACGCGCGGCCGTCGTCGTAAGAAACGCATCTGCCGCCGCCCCCCGTGTTTACCGCTTCCTCCTCCCTCTCCCCCCCCGCTATATTCAGTTTAACGATAATATACGCGGAGGACGTTTAATAACGGCTCGCGTAGGCCGAGACAATGGGGCGAAGATGATTTAAGGGCTCGCGGCGCCGGAATTTAGCGAGGCGCGCGTTTATTATTAACCACTTAGGGGGCGACTCCGCCGCCGCCGTCGCCGCGACGTTCCTCTCGACGAGTCGAAATTTCGGGGAGTTTGATTTTTTAAGGGGCCGCGGGGTATCGGTGATGTATGGCACTGACTGCTGCCGCGATTCGACGGCTTCGAGGAGTGTTTGGAATTTAGTGGCCGATATACTCGCGGCAGCGATTTGCGTGATTTATGTAAGTGATGTATATGTACGTTGTTGTAACGTCCGTAATGGATTTATTTGAGGGGCACGAATTAAGATGATGTATCGGGATAAAAATGTTTTTCGAATAGGACTATAGTGCTAATGTTAAACGTAAATTTGATTGAGTCAACTACTGGATACTGATAAATATGTGCTTTGATTAATTTTTCGGTTGATTTAACAGAAAATTTGTTGTTTATATGCAATAAACATGCATGCTGTTAAATCAATAATCGTTTATTGAGTCATCAGAAATTTCATAGAATCGATCGAAAATTCAGTTGCATAAATTTAAAAGCATGATTAATTAATGTTTAAAAGGTTTTATTTTGTTGCTCTCTAGAACAGATTTCCAAAACGGCACCACAATTAGCACGAACCTTTTGTTTCTCTTTCGAACTAAAACGCACTTTAAATTGAGCACAATGATGCAAACTAGAAAGTCTCTTTAAACAGTGAAAACGTTGAACTCAGAATTCAATCTCCCCGAAATAAGATCTCCACATTTAACGCGATTTCCATTCGCATCGAATCCGCCCTAAAATTTTGGAAAACCAAGAGCAGCTCGCCGCAAACACTCCCCCTCCCTCCCGCCTCGATCTCGAATTTCCCTCTCGGCAAATCCCTTCGTCAATGCGTGAGAAAGCTCGGCGTCGCGATAAGGAGAAAGCGGAGAATCCCGGTTCTCGGTGTGACACTTTGAGCGAGAGAGAGAGAGAGAGAGAGAGAATCGCCGGGGGCCACCACATCACCGTCATCTTCGCGATCCGAATCCGTTTAGGAGATCTTTCTCCTAAACGTCGTAAACTGCAATTGCCGTTGTCAGTCCGGCCTCACGTCCGTGGCTCTCTCTCTCTCTCCCCTCTCTCTCTCTCCGCCCCGCTCCCGAGCTTCTTTTATTCAAGGTCTAATCTATTCTCTCTGTACTTTGTGCGCCGGGGACTTCGGGGAGCTTTAAAATTTAGCTGCCGCCCCCCGGACGTACGTACGTGGATTGCACGAAATAAAGGAGTCGCTAAGTAGTTTGTAGATGGCGCGCGAGCGAAGCTTTATAGTGGACCTTTTGGGGGATTTGGAGGGGGAGGCGACACTTTTCGGATTTGGATGATTGTTACATCGCTTTTCCGCCATTAGTTACGTAGGGATTAAGGTGAGAGTCTTATGTCGAAGGAAGGTAAATGGTTTTCTTTATTTTAAAGTCTAGATTCGAAATTAAAGCAGTATTTGAGCAAGAAATTGGTTCTTTTATGTATAGAGTCGGTTTAAATAAATTTAGATGCAAATTGCTACGTATCTAAAATTTGTAATACCATATTATTTCATGTTTTAGAAATTTGTAAAGATGTTAAATATTTTTATATGGTTGACGAAGACCTTCTTATTGTTCGGGCAACTGCAAAATTAATAAGGAACTATACAATTACTCTTTCATAAATCTCAAAACACAGCCAAAACCTTCACCAAAGCCTCTTCCCAATATCCCTTCGCAAAAAGCACCTTCAAAATCATCCGCACCGAACTCACCCCTTTCCAAACGAACGCAATCCCCCTCGCCAATCCCAACGATTCCCCGAACGAAAACGCGCGCAGTAGCAATGCAGCCCGAAAAAGCGCGCGGAGAGAGAACTGCAGCGGGGCGCAGTGTCTCACCTCTCTCTCGCGCGCGGCCGCAGGAGGTCGAATCGATAGCCCCGAGCGCTCCGACTTTTACGCGGCCCGCGCGCTCGTGATTCATTAGACGCTCGTCAATTATACGACTGGCGAGAGAGAGAGGAGCCGCGACACACCGCTCGGATATTATACCGCGGGGTTTTCAATTCTTTTTTTTTTTTGCTTTTTTTGTTCTTTTTTTTTACCGCTCGTCCGAAGAAAAATGAGGCGCGCCGCGTCTTTGGTTTTGCGGTAATGTATATGCTTTTTGCGGACTTGTTAATGGGTGTCTGAATATTGTAAGTACTTTAACTGCCGCCTTAATAATTCTATACAGTTCAAAGTTTAACGGCAAATTAAACGCGTTTGAAAAATTTATGAAACACTCGCGAGCGCCGTCAATTTCAATATTATATTTAAGGGCGAATACTTGAACCGATGTATTCAAAAAGATTCAAATATTCATCTCCTGCCTTAAGTAACCGAATACACGTCGCGGCTAATTACGTTAACATCGACCAACCTCGAATTATATCACAAAGAAGTGCAATAATCCCGGTAAAATTTTCATCGGCGCTCCCCGACACGCAAGAATGCACCTCGAAAGCCGAGACCGCGTAATGCGCCCAAGTTATAACGACTCCCGGGAAAATAAAAAAGATCGAAATTCCATCAATCCCGAATCCGACGCGTCGCCCGTCGCGCAGATCATATTTCCCGGCCTCGGAGCAGCGATTCGCGATAAAGGCGCACACAGCGGCCCGTACACTGCAAAAACGTACTGCAATGCAGTGCCCGCCGGGCAGCGGACTCGACGCCGAAAGGAATCCGCCCCGCGTCCTTTCTTCCTCCTCTTCTTCGACGTCTCTTGGCCTCGTTTCTCTCTCTCTTTCTCGAGCGGCTCGCTTTCCCGACGCAGGCCGACTCGCGGACAAAGAGTTGACGTTTTCGAGACTGCCGCGCGCGCTGCTTTTTTTTGGTCGCGGACGCTTATTGTTTGAGTTTGCTGTTTTTTTTGCGAGTGCGCGAGCTCGCGGGAGGGAGAGGGGGCCTTTCGAGGGCTCTAAAGTGTTTTCCAGCTTGTCTGTCGATGAAAACAATGGCGCGCGTGAATAAGGAAGTGGCAAACGTGTGTTTTGTAGTTTTGCAGGGGGCGGAAGCTTGAAAGGTTCATCGAGGCTTTCGTTCTTGCTCGGGTTCTTACGTGGGAAATTACGTTTCGGAGCCCTTTTAGGGCTTGTTAAAGAGACTAGTTGTTTTGCCGTGACGTATAATTAGTTATTTAAACAAATTGAATGTAATAAACGTATTTTACAAAAAAGTTCAATTTCATTAATGTTCTTATGTAAATAAATGGCACTCTAATATTCTTACTGTGTAACTCAAATAAACGTCGTCGTAACGAACTGAAATTCCTCGAACGAGCCTCGTTTTTAAAAAGGAAAGTCAGCAGTCGAACCATTACCTTCGCTTACATCGGCAATTCTCTTGCTCGCATCGCTACTGCGCATTTTTCAAAGGAAAAATCACGGGACTTACATGTGTATTTTTGATAAATACAACCTATTACAGCGCCGTAATGCCTCCCCTTACAAATAAATACCGAGCAAATATGCTTAGCGCAAAAGTTAAAGGGACTCGCTGATATGCGCCGAAGAGAATTTCCACGAAATCGACGGGCAAAAAAGCCAAGCGGAGAAGAAGCCCGGAGGAGAGAAAGGGGAGGGGGGAAAGACTTTGCAGCTTCATCTGACGTCGACCACAGGTTAATACCCGTAATGGCCCCGCCGATACTCGCGTCTCTTTCTTCCCCCTTTTTTCCGCGCTTCCACCCTCCCGTTAAAATTTGCTTTTCAATCTGACTGCTAATGCATTATTAAATATGCTCTGCGATCGGTGTACCGGCAGGAGGCGGAGAAAAATTAAGGGATTGGGATTCAGCGCTTGTTCTGAAATGTTTGAATGACTTGGAATGAATATTAATGCGAGCCATTATTTCGGCAAACAGGGGGCAATATCAATTTTGAGAGATGAAACCCCGATAAAATTACTATTAAATTTGATTGTTGAGAGTAGAATTATACGGGTAATTTTCATTAAACCAAAACAGTTTATGCGCAAGTAATTCTATTTATTGAATTAACCCACTTTTAAGGGTTTAACTTCTTATTGGGTTTTAAAATATTTTAAACTATTTACTTATTGTGAAATTGCACATTAAAAAATTTTAATTTAAATACCCATTTCTCAATACATCTTTCACTTTGTTTAATCGCTGCGAACTAAAAGTTACCATATCCTAAACGGTTAATTAAAAAATCTCGCTCCTTCGCCCAAGCCACCAGTCCAAAACCTCCCCAGCAATGCACTCGCGGCACTGCGCAAAGATCGAGAGTGCAATAGCGTCGGGGCGCAAAGCCGGGGGCCGCTGGCGATGGCGATGTTTGGCGAAAAATAGCCGCTCGGCGGCAGCGGCGGCGGCTCCGCTTTTCGGGGTGAATTTCGCATGCGCGCGGGTCATTTTCATTTTCATTTGCGCGGTCTCGTAAATTCTCCCTCGCTCCCCCGAGCAGTCGCCTTAATGCTCTTTTCGTTAACTCCGCGAGCGGCGGCGGCGGCCCCTTTCTGAAATAATGCTAATGCATGGTAATTCTGGATTTCTTTCTCCCACCGCGATTTCGGCGGTGAGCGCGCGACGGCGCTCGCGAATTTCGTTAATTAGTCCGGCTTTAATGAATCGGATTTTTTTTTTTTTTTTTTTTTTGTAGCTTGATTGATTATCGGGCTCGGAGATTTATTCGATATTGCGTTTGATTGATGTTGGGAGAGTGAATTTTTTATTGTTTTCATTGAGAACTGTATTAATTTAAGTATTTTTCTTCTTACGTCTGTCGCGAGATCAATACGTTCGTTGAAATATTCCTTCCTAACCAGTTTATTCTAAGCTGTTTAGAATAAAAGGTTTGTGTGACCCAATTTTATTAAAGAAGATGAATTTACTTTAAAATTATGTAGCGCAGAGAAGCAGAAAGAAAAATTAGATTTAGAATTTAAATTCATACAATTCTGTAACGTGTATCAAATTAGCCTCATTAAGTTTCCTATCTAAATACGTGGTATTAAAATTCAGAATTATCCAAAATGAAATAATTACTTCTCTGTTTCATTTATTCCGGCCCGTTAGATTTCCGAAAATAATTAATTCCTTCCTCAATTCCAATTGCCGCTCATTCAATTTTATCGAGTCCTCTCGTCTTTGAAGCCTCCGCAACATTAAAACGGACAATCAGACTGAAAGCAACAGCAAAGGAAGCATCGAAAGTTGAACATCCTGGCCTTTTGACCGATCGCTCATTTAATCTGCGGCCGCCTCTCTCTCTCTCTCTCTCTCTCCTCTCTGCGCCGATTGGCTGGCTTGCTCCTTTTATACGTGCGCGAGGCTGCACTGTTTTCAGAGATTTTGGCTCTCTTTGAGCGAATAGCCGCAGAGGCTATATATAGTTGATCTCGAGTGATGGACAGTGCCCGATGAACAGAACGGAAATGGATGTGGACGCTTTGTTTGCTCCTCGGTTTTAAAGATTCCGAAATACCTGGCTGAAATCGAAAAATTATAAATGGCCAGGGAAAGTAGGATAAGACTCTATTTTGGATCATTTTGAAGCAAGCAAATTTCCCCCTCCGATTCTGTCCTCTTCCCTCATCGATATTGTCGAGTTCCTAGCTAGTTCTCAAATAACGAATTTGATTTATTTAGCAATTTCGAAAATACCTAAACTATTTCTATTTTTTGAGATTATTTCTATCACTGAACAATTATGTGAGTGCATTTATTTAGATCTCGTGGAAATTAATTTCTGAATTTAGTTTGTGCGCGTCGTCGTGTTATTGCAATTAGTTTTGGAGTTTGCATTAATTAAATTATTTAGATTTAATTAATAGAATTATTTATTACGTATTATCTTTCCACTTAAAATAAATCTATTTTATTTCCTTAATAGATTATTCACTTCTTTTTTGTTTATGATAATACTCTACTGTAGGCAACAGATTTTCGCATACAGTACCTTTAAAAACGTGAAAAATCATGCACGTCAAGCCAATAATTATTAGATTAAATGCTGTCAACGCAGAAACAACTTTTAATATACACACTTTTCCAAAACATACTTAGAAATTTCTGCTCAAATTTACTGTTATGAACAAAGTGAAGCTAACCCAACTTTGCTATACATTATTATAAAACACGTACATGACTGCACAAACGACGTAATACAACGGTAAAAGGTATTAACCAAAGTAACGCAACAGCTGAAGCTGGTACGGTTCACGACTTTTGTTCAAACAATTTTTGCGTTAAAGCGATATTAATTAAACCAGAGGGCGCGCCAAACGCGCATGAAAGACAAATCTTTTAAGCGCGGAAAATGAGGCCGTTTGTTTAAAGCGGCAATCGTTTGTCCTGCTTCAGACATGTTTCACAAAGTTTTTATTCCGGAGACTCTCGCGCGTTTTACGCGCGATGTTTACACTTATTTTATGAAAACTTCTTGCTCCGCGCTTTAAACCGCAACTTTAGGAATTTCGGGGGGAAGCCTCCTGATGCAAAATTTAAAGTTACTCCTGGCCGTATACATGATGACCGAGTGGACTTTTCGTGCTTCAAAGGTATAACATTTGCTAAATTAATTTTAGTTTCTCTGAAGAAGATTCATTTACGAAAGTGCGCGCTTACTTTATTTTTCAAAGTAAAAGTTATTGGGACACAAGCCGAGTTGAAACTTAGATTTAAAAGTAAAAAGTAACTTGCTATTAAATTATTTCATTTTGAATTTTCGTTTCTTTCGTGTTCGATAGTTTGACGTATCATTTTACATTCGTTAAATTTTTAAAACTATAAGCTCGTTTTGCATAAAATTTAATTAAATGAAGAGCGATTTAATATTGTAAATGATTTTTTATTAAATAATGTTTCACTTTACTAAATTGATATTTCATACTTTTAATCTCTTATAAACTCTTCATTTCAAAATTACTTGTGCAAAGATATTTTATAAAACTCCAATGACAATTAAATTAGTGTCTCAGACTATGACGTGTTCCATAATTTTCTTTTTATAATAAATATCGTCAAACTTATTCCATTCAAAAAAAGTTGACCTCCATTTCAAAGCGCAAAGTCTAGCCTTCTCTAAAAAAATGCTATCCAAACATAAAAATTCAGCAGCGACGCGACATTTATTACGGATCCCAGTTATAAATCAAAAGCCTCGCGATTTTCGCCCAGCCACCGATCAAATCATCGTCGACAAACAACATCCCCAAAATATTCCTCGAAGGTTCGAATTTTCAATCGGCCCGTCAAAGAACCGACGAGGCTCCTCAAATTTTCCGCGCGATAAACAATGGCCGCTGGCAGCTTGTCTCGCTCGACTTGCGCATGAATAATCGCCTCTGCGCGGGTTAATCGGCCACTGCGCCCGAAAATTCGCGCTCGCTTTGATTAAAGGGGTCGCGGCCTGACCGCCTCTGTCTCCCTCTCTCTCTCTCTCTCTCTCTCTCTCTCTCTCTCTCTCTCTCTCTCTGTGCTTCTTTAAGCCTCTGCGTTCGATGGGTGAGGATTTTTTGGGCGAGAACGGGAGATTTAAGTTCCATTCGTCCGGCTGAATTTATTTTACGGGATTATGCTTTGACCCGAAAATGTCTGGATGGTTGCGCTGTGCTGATTGAGTGCTTCGATAAAGAAGGATGAAATCCGATGAAATCATTCCAAAAATTATACGGCTGCTCTTTCTCAATTGCCAGATCATTCGTTAGTCAATTACAGGTAATTTTCGTTCTCGCGGAATGATGTTACTTAATTTGAACAAAAATTTCTGGCTGAAATGAACAAGCATTTGCACTTTCAGTGATTTTGGTATAGCTTTATTTAAAAATTTATAAACATTATTTCACATTGTGACTTAAAATTGTTTACCGTTTGAAAGTCTAAACTGCAGTAATCGAAAACGTGTCTAGAATTTATTTTAAATATAAGACCCACTCTAATCTAAAAACAGTATTCCACAATCAATATCCTAAAACGTCTCTCCCTGCTAACCCGCGAGAATTCGAGGATGCAGGTGAAAATATACAGTGTGAAGCAGCCCTTATCCAAGCCGAGAAAAATAATAGGCCAGAGTCAGGGGGAAGGGATGCCAGGCGGGGGGATATGGAAGAGAGTACGCGAGGGCTTTCACGCACTAAATAAATGGAACGGCGCGAGCTTTAATTCCGCTCGCAGCCGCGTGTTTGCGCTGCCCTGCCGCGCGCCGATCGAGCCCTCCGTGCAACTGGCTCCCCGCGAGCATTTTGCGCCCGGCGCAATCATTGTTTTGCGGAGCTCAATTATTTTGTATTAAATTATGACGCTGAAATTGAATTGAAAAGCGCGCGGTTCGCCCGATTTCTCTTCTATTATTTCCCCAAAAGTGCCGGTGATTGCAGGGTGAAATTAGTTTTTTTTTTTTTATTGACGTGCTAATTAACCATTTTACATCTTAATTGAATTCAGTTGTGATACGCTGCTGTTGAATGCAGTTGAAGTTTTTGGAATTCGTTGAATGTTTGATAAGTTTGAAAAAGGACACTTTAAATATATGGTATTTGTATTATACCTTATATATACAAATTAGAAGCAAGATTAAAATGTTTGTCTGATTGTGTGCAGAGAAAATTGGAAATAGTAAACAATACGTATCAAAGTAGCAATATTTTAAGACTGAAATAACGATTATAAAATTCTACTTACAATAATTAAATTAATCAACATTTGCTTCTACAAAGAAATATTCATCACCCACATTCAACAGATTTATTATTAAATAAAAATACCAACTTTACACTTACACTGAGGTAGCTAAATTGGAATTTATAATTTTTTAAAACGATTCTCGGTGCCAAAAAAATGGATTTACAGAGATATCCATCCACTAAACATCGCACCTCCTCTACACTTCGATTCACCCGCGCCGAATTGAACGGCCGCAAAAACGCGCCCTTCGAATCCGTCGATCGGCGGCAAGCACCGGCAGCTAATTGGTTAAACTTCCGCGCGGAATTCCCGAAATCTTCGAAAAACGAGGATTTGCGCCTGCCTCTCGCGTAAAATTCGTACGAACACTGAGCGGTGGGCCGCGCAGAGGTCGGGCCTTAATTAGCGCAGCGCGCCGCACTGTTACTAGTCGCGCGGTTTTGCGGACAGCTGCGGAGATTAGCGCCGAGAGACGCTCGAATAAATTCGAATCGGAGAATATCGCGCGCGACTGGCCCCGGGCTTCCCCGGATTTACCACCCTGCCCTCCACCCCCAACTTTTTAGCCCGCCGAGAGAAATGCCGCGATGCGGAGCTGATGGCTTTGGTTCCTCGGGGGGCCGAGAGTTTGACTGAACGTCGGGCCTTTTAATTTTGTTTGTGTTGTCGGTAGATTTAGCGGCGGGGCTTTTTGCGATCTGTAATCGAGGATTAAGGCATTTGTATTATTTGTATTGACAAGTAACCGAAGGAAGGGGCCAGTAGAGGGTCAAAAAAGAGTTACTTTTGGTGCTGTTTTTCTGCTCGCACAGTTTTTTCTCGAAATATATTTGAAAATATAAAAGGTTTTTAAAATAAAATAAAAAAATATGGCTAATGGCTGGAAGGTAGAAATGGGTTATTAAATTAATTTTTAAATAAACTGATACTAAAATGAATTTTAAGTATGCAATCCTTTTGCAAGTTGAATTAAGGAGTCTCATAGGTTTCGTGGCCGGTGTGAGGAAAGGGGAGTCTCCTCTCTCTCCGCAGCCGACGAACTCAATATTTTGTTTACGTTTTGCCTTAGTTCTTTGCCAAATTCCTGGTAATCGATTGACAGCCAGGCGCATTTTGATTCCTTGATTGTTTTTCTACAAAACTATCACTTTTTTAACTTAATCTCTATGTT
>UCOM01004146.1:0-13684 GCA_900474385.1 Ormyrus pomaceus
GGGGGGGGGGGGGGGGCGGCGGCGGCGGCAAGGCCCCCTCGTTTCTCGTTACGCGTACTTACACATGCACCGGCGGAGTCGATAGGGCGAGAGGCGCCCTTTTTGCTCGGGCTTTTCGGATGCTGTTACGCGAGAGATTGAGATTATGAGTTCTTGCCGGATAGGCTCTTTGGAGCGGTGCCGAGGTCCCGTGGACGCTGGTCATTGAGTTCGTTCGGCCCGTTTTGTCAATGCGACTATTCGACTGTTTTCAAATATTTCGTTGAATATAAGCCGTTAATCAAAAAATATTGTTGGAAGCTGCCGAGGCAGGATTTTCAATCACACGAAGGATCGTCGTGCGTTTTCGCAAGAGCGCGGAAAGTGCGCGCAATTTGGTTTAGAGCTAAACGCGGTCGTATTGTATACATAAACAAGCCCTTGGCAATTTTATTTAATAACGATAATACAACAAGGAATAATATATTTGCCCCGTCAGGACTTAAATCGGCACTACTTACTCGTAACGACTCTAAACTTAACCACAGTAATACTATCCAAGAGGGGGCTTAACAACGCGCCGCTCATCACGTACATTTTCAATGTCCAATTATTCTCATTACCTTTATTATTCTAATCTCACGCACACGCTCTTTCTCTCTCTCGTACAAGCCGCCACGGCTTCTAAAATACACCACGACTCTCTCGCGGCTTGTATATAACAGCGCAAGCAGGGAAACGTCTAACCTTAGCACGAAGACTCGCTCCGCGGCGCTGCACTTGACCGGCAGGCCAGGCTTCTACTCTATTTACACGGCCGAAGACCGATCGGCATTTGCATGGTTAATTTAGCAAAAAGCGAAATTGAGATTTCATAATGTGGCTCCCGAACAACTTAATCCCGCGACATTTTTCCAGACGAGCCGCGTGTCGCCCGGCGACACTAAACTCATTGAACGAAAGAAAAAAAAAAATCGTTATCTGATGTGTAAGACAAGTAGTTAAAGCTCGGAAAAATGTGCATCGTCGTATCGCCATTTAAAACGTGTCTGACCACTTCGGATTCATGTACTTTCAATTAAACGGATCGGATGGCTGACAATCAAAGTGGGCCCCCGATTATTCTTAGCATATTCATGTAAAGCAGCTGACAATCAATTAAAAGCATCGATAGCCGCGAAATTCCACCGGTATTGTATCTCTCTCTCTCTCTCTCCCTCTCTCCCTCCCCGGTTTCCTCGGTATCGTTGAACTTGCTCTCGCTCGCGCGCCGCGGCTCATTCTCTCGGTGCATCGCTCGCTTTACTCTCTCTTTCTCTCGGCCGAGAGCGCGCGCGTGCGTAGGTATTCCAGTTCGAGGTAATTCGCCTTTGCGCGAGAGAGGAGGCCCCCGAGGACATGAGCAGGCCACTGCACGATTAAAGGCCATGGGCACTCTGCACGCTCGCTGGCAAAGGCGCACGCGAGAGAGAGAGAGAGAGAGAGAGAGAGAGAGCTTTTCGGTAGTCCCTCGACCGCGATCCCGAGCGTAACGAGATAATGCGAAATTCTGATAAACCGATGACCGGATTATTGCGTCATTAAGAGGCGCAAGAGCCTGTCGCCCTTGGCTTTTCTCGCGTTCTCTCTCTCTCTCTCTCTCTCTCGAGCAAGCGAGCATGCACGAAAAGTATACGAAATTACGGGTCGATGATGCGCGCGGGGAATTAAAGAAATTGCTCTATTTTCGTGAGAACGCCGCTGTGCCCGGGATGCGCTCGCGCTTGTTAAACGAGATGAGCTCTCTTTCTCTTTCTCTGCCTGCTTATTACTTAAATTCTTATACTTAGCGCGTAACGGTTCCTGCAATTGTTTTCGAATGATACGTGCGCGCGGTTCCGTTAATGCCAATGTGACGTAACACGTCTTTTTCGGAAGTACAATGTTTATTCCGAGCCAATCTTGCGCGGGATAATGGATTAATCAAGTTTCGTTGATTCTAATTCTCAATATTTTTGACGCGTTTACTTCGCGAAAGTGAAGGGTTTGTAAAGGACTATGCTATTTTTCTATCTGATCATAATTTACATGCTCGTTTCGTTAAACGCTGATTACCATTGCGCGACTCAAACGCCGTACAATTTATATCGGCTAAGAATTAATTACCCTTCAAAATAAATTTCTCCGTTAATTAGTTTCCGATAATAAACCGTGCGCATGCATTTAGAACAGAAATGAATGGACGCAATTGTTAGAAAAACTCCTAGGCATAAAAAATAAAGCAACTGACTCATCGGGTCACTTTGAACGCAACCAGTCCAGCTATTCTCCTCTCTAACCGCCGTCCCGACGGCAACTAATTTTCCAATTTCATGCGTGTCATTCTCCAATCAAGAGCCACTCCACCGGTGGATAAGCAGCCGAGCAATGGAAAATCGAACCGCGAGCGAAGAGAAAAGTATATAAAGCGCCGATCTAAAAGTTGCCGGGCTAGAGAAAGAGAGAGAGAGAGAGAGAGAGAGAGAGCGAAGGGCTCCGCGGCTCTCGTCCTACGCCACTGGCCGTAGCCGCCGCCGCGGCGCACGAAAAAGAGTTGCCATCGGCGAGCACTTTCCACAGCAAGTTCCACGACCGCATTTCGGGACAACAGCACGCCAACACACGCCGGGGGAGAGGAGAGGCGAGCGCGAGCCCGAGCCCGAGCGAGGCGAGCGGCGACGTCCTTGGTCCGTGTCAGTGGCATAGAGCATACGGGGCCCGTTCAAGGTCGCGAGCCGAGCCGAGCGGGCCCGAGGAGCGCCGAGCGCGAGGAGAGGGGGACCCCGCCGAGCTAGCGTACCTTAGACCAGGCCGAGGCGAACCTTACCTAGAGGAGCTTATCGCGACTGGCTGCCGTTTTCGTTATTGTTGCTAGCGCCTCTTTGTTGGACTCGAGGGTGCTCGGGTTCTTTTCGATTCTTCCCTTAAAATTCTACGATCGACAATGAAATAAAAAATTCAAATTTAGCAGATTAATTTCTGGAAAAACTTTTTAGTCTGGCAAATTTAAATTATGTATAAATTTGTCAAAGAGAAGAATTTTGCTCTATTAACGTACCGAAAACGTGTATAATTTTCAATTCAAGCGCGAGTCAACGTCATTTATTCAGAATTCAAAGGATGATCTTAAATCTTTAATCGTCAATACAAAAATCAGCTTTAAAAATCTTCGTTCAAGCCGAGTGAAAATCTTCCCACATGGATGATAAACGCGAAGAATACACCTCGCGAAACACAGAGAAATTATAGACGTTGAAGAAGTTAAGAGAAGGCCGGTAAAAAGACGTGGATAGATGACTAAAGTAAGACGAAGAGAAAGGTAAATAAAGAAAGGGCGCAGAAGAAGAGAGGAGACGGGACTCGGCGAGGACGACGAGTAGAAACTCGGATATGAACTAGTCGGTGTCATCCTATACCCGTGAGCCCGGCGGCTGCCTCATCTCCGCGGCTCCTTATTACACGTACACTCCGTACCTACATGCATTAGATCATTCGCGTTCCCCCCTCCCCGTCGGCTTTTGTTTTCCCCAGATCCATTTCTCCCGCATGCTTTATACGCACGATGTGTGTATTTATATACTCGCGATATTGCGACCCCCTCGCAAATTCCGTGACGTCGAGGCAGCGAGGAGGAGGGGGGGGGGAGGCTATCGAGGCGGCTATTGTATTGAGATTTTAATGTCCTGCCTGGGCGGACTTTGAGTAAATCAGGTTGACTTCTGAAAAGTTCTTTCTATCTCTGTACTGTGACTTTGTTCTCTTTTGTCGAGTGCGAGGAAATGTTGCTTTAGCTTGAATTTTAAGCATGAATAATTATTTTAACTTATCAATAACGATAGTAAAATAGTGTTTTTTTGATTTGCAGTACAAAAGTACCAAATAAGTAGAAACGTCCGGATCTGGTAAGACTGAGCGCTTTGGAAATATCGATAGGTGAATAGCTTATTTAAATATAGAAAAAAAAACCAAATTATTAAAATTAGTTACCCGAGAAAATACTCTGGAATTTCTTTATAAATACATCGAAAGCAGAAAATAATGACGTGGAATAATAAAGAGTGTCGTTTTGAATAAATTAAGGGACATTGATCGTTTTATTTCCTCGGGCGTACGGATACACGATATTTGTGTAGGCCGGCTTTGTATTGATAGTCCACATTATCCAGGCCTTGATTCCCGCCGATTAAGCTTCAATCGACGTGCTTTATATACAATGTCACTGAGAAATACATTTAACTCGGAGTGCCACTTAAAACAATAATTGATCCGGGACTATTTTATTCGCCGCAGTCGCTGCTTAGCAGGATACGATAATAGAGCAACTTATTCCACGTCAATTTTGCAATATAACTATTCCCCGCACTACAAGAGCCCAATTGTTTTTTTATTGCGGGATATGAATTTTCGAACAACGCAGTTCTGTCTTTGATGTAGCGATTACATTTCCGCTCCGTTCGTGAATTAATAAAGATTCATTTTCTTTGATAAGAAATTTGCATTTATTAATTTACAACTTTGTGCTTCTTATTATTCGCATTTAATTTAGATAACTTTAGTTTTTCTAATTAAAAATCATTCATTAATAATGTTAATTCTCCCAATTAGCACTTTATTGGCCAACCAGCAGAAACATAAATCCAGCAACATTACGATCCCCCAGCCTCGCAGTTAAAAAAATAAATCCAAACGCAAGCCGTCTAGATTCTCCAGAAATCGCAAGCGGTTCACTCGAAATCGGAGAACAGAAGTGACGCCAGCAATGGGATTAACGATCGGCGGCATAAAACTCGAGCCTCGCCGGGCCGGGCGCGCAATTTGCGCCGGTTAAGAAAATCCGCCGCCGCTTAAACAGATGATTATCTAAATTGCCGAGAGAGGTTACGCTCTCTCTTTCTCTCTCTCTCTCTCTCTCCACCCACCGCCGCTCGGCGAGGATGCCGCAGTCGAGACTTATTGTCGCGCCCGCTCTCGGTTTCGATTTCTGGCGCGCCCCTTTCTCGACCTCCTTTCCCGGATACGTATTTCGCCGAGTGGATCGCTCGAGAGCAGCGGCTTGTGTTTTTTTCCCCTCCCCCCCCCTCGCGAAAGAGCTTTGTCGAGTCGCGAGGTAAACAGCGATGAATGATGTTTGAGTTGGATTGGCTGCCTTTTAGATTGGCTTTCGTACTCTCTAAGAGCCTTTGGCGCAAAAACATTCTTTTCCTTTGCCCGATACAGGTTTTACTCTTGAGTTTTGTTTAAACGAAGCAATTTATTTGAATTTAAAAGGGTTTCGTAGAATAATTATTTAACCTACTTCAACCCACCAATTCTTCAACTGCTTTTAATTAAAGTTAAACGAATTATTTTACCAGAAAGGAATAATGTTCAGTATAAAAAAATAAAAAATGTTCGTCTGACCAGACCGGGCCATATTCCACTTTGACCCAAATAGGACCTTGCAAAAGATTTCCTTCCACTCTGATCTCACAGTAAATCATGATTTTGAAAGACTATACACTTAGAAAACAACGTGCTTCGACTACAAGGCTCTTGGCACAATCGAAGCCCGGTTCGCTTCCGCGCCGGCAAAGAAACACGGCGCTTATACGCATCTCGAGCTGACAAGCTAAAAATCCCTTCCGACAAGGCTCTCTCGCTCCTCCATTTGCTCCCTGGCTCGGCTCCTCGGCTAACATTAGCGGCATTTTTCGGGCCATTCTTCCGTCATCTCCCCGGCGACAGCCCGAGAAACACTCCCCGCTAACGAGAGTGGCCAACGCGCGCGGGCAGGCCGGTAGTCCGGACACCGCGAGAGAGAGAGAGAGAGAGAGAGAGAGAGGCAGCGGCGGCAGGGAACTACCTGAAAATCGCCGGGACGTACGCGCCATATCTATCTTTATTAAGGCTAACGGACGTGGACGTCGCGCGCATCGATAATGGCGCGTCGTCCTAAAGAGAGGCCTGCGCGCTACGATCGATAACGAGGTGGTGGTTAGCGTATATATGGCGCGGGCGCGCGTATCTTTGACTCGAGCGATGTCGCCGCGTGTTCCGCATAACGGGCTGCGCTGCACACCGAGAGAGAGAGAGAGAGAGAGAGAGAGCGGAGAGAGAAAGAGCGCGCGAAAACAGAGCGCGAGTTCGCGCCTCTCTAAAGCTACTTGCGCGCCTGCATGCGCGTGCATGCTCGCCGAGATGATTATTTATATTGGCAGCTCTTCCTAGTTCGGTTCGTTTCTCACGTTCTCGCGAGAGAGGAGCGCGCGCAGTTTTTCGGGTGGCCGATTCTTTTGCTCCGCCGAACGTTTACCGTTTCGACTCGGAGGATGGTAATAAATGCTTGCTCTCGAAAGTGCGGACTGTTAGGCGCTGATTACACGTTCGTCCTGCCGTTGTTGTCGATGCTCGGGCTGCCAACATTTGCGCGAATGCGTTCCAAATGAAATTGATGAATTACTAGGTGTTGCGCTGCTGGTGAAAAAAAAAAGTGGAGCTCCCTAACGCTACTCGCGAATAACGGCTTCTCAAATCGACTGCGCCGCGAAAAAGGGTACCTTGAAAAAATCCGCAATCACAATAGCACGTTGACGTAAAAACGAGCTCTGAAAGTCGGACGCCAGCCAGAAGACGCGTTATTATTAAGAAGTTTCGCGCTTAACGGGCGAGCGTCAGAGCTTATACAATTAAGACTCGAGAAGATGTCGCGAGGCAGAGGGTACAAATAAGCTTACGCGGAGAGCTCCTCGAGAGTCCTCGGGCTTCGTCTTCCATCTTGTTCCTAATGAACCGCGCGGCATCGGAGTTGGGCATTGAATTCCCGCGTCTCGGTTTCCGGCAGAGAGAGAGAGAGAGAGAGAGCGCGCGACTCGAGGTGGTGGCATTTCGCGCAGCTGCTAGAGAGGAAGGTAGCGCGCGCGGCGCGCGTCACGTGGCCTCCGGCATTGCCTTCGAAGGCTCGCTTTCGGCGCCCAACATGGAGAGAGCTACTACCGTTCCGACGTGCGCGACGGTCCCGTTGCTCGAGATTCGTTTGAATTTCGCCCCTGATTGGGAGTACGAGATTGCGAACGGTTTCGCAGCGAGAGAGGCAGTCTCTCTCTCTCTCTCTCTCTCGGCCGTGCCAGATCGAAAGGTCGTATAAGGGAGAGAGATATCGATGCCTTGGGGGAGCGAGAGATTTATATTTCGATTGATGCCCCGAGTAATTGACTGCGAGCCGGCTCTGTTTTTTCGGCGCTGATGTCAAGGCTGCCCCATTGAAAATGCCTTGTTCGACGTGTGTATTTGCAATGGATGAAGACGGGGGTACAGTTAGCCGATCAAGCGATTCCAGGCCTCTCTTTTCAGCGAGCGTTTTGTACATTGTTGCAAAATGCATTGAAGGCCTGCGATCTGTCTGTTTATTCGCGGGGAAGCCAAATGTCTTTACTGTAAATCGATGATATTTGCTTTCTATTCTATTTCTTCCTATATATGCTTTCGAATCAAACAGTTTGTACGGCTATTAAGAACCCGTTTTTGCAGGGAGCTAAAATAAAATCCGGTTATGTTAAGCGCGAATACAGCCGATGCTAAAACTAGTGCAAAACCGCAGTTTATTTTTCGCTCGATAATCAATACCGATGTTATTGAATTACCATTACACCGCGCGGCGTCGCAATCTATCAAAATTACGATATCGACGCGCATTGTCTTGGCAGTCGTAAATCGCGGAGCCCCATAAATCAGGCGGCGGTTATTTTTCAGGCACGCAACATTTTACACCGACTTCGTTAATCTTTACGCAATCATTAACATTCAATCGCGCGGCGTATATCGTGGCCCCACGCACACAAAGCTCTCCGGCGAATTAATTTGTACGTATATAGGAAGACATTGTGTGCATCGGGTGTTTTAAGCTGGCGCATTATGACTGTGCAAACAAGTCGCCGGAAAATTCGTATCGCTCGTGGAAAGGGAGCCATTGTTCTCCGGAACGGAATGAAGACGAGCCGCTCGACGGAGAGAGAGAGAGAGCATTGAAAAGAAAAGAGCAGCGCGCGCGGCTTTCCAGCTAGTTGCGCGTACATTAGTCCTCGGGTCGGCCGCCGCCGCGACGCGCGAGCAGCCAACGAGCCATTAATATTAATAAGAATTAGAGGAATTAATAAGGCACACGCGTGCGTCTCTCGTGTGAACATGACCTCTGTGCGCCGCTGTGGTCGTGGCTGAGAGACACCGGAGCTTTTTCTCCCGCCGCTTTTTTTCTTCTGGGCTTTTACGGCTTTATTTATTGGCTGTATACAGTTTGAATAAATATCAACTTGAGGAAGGCGCTGCCGAACGAGCTGCTTTTTTCAATCAAGTATACTTAGTATAGCGTCGAGCTTTGTAAAACGGAGATCCTCTTTGAGCAAGATATTCTGAATAATTTGTAAATTAATATTGTAAGAAAATAAATATTTTTTAGTTTAAAAGAGTGAACCTGCTTGACCACGAACAATAAGCGTCTTCGATCGGCGCGGAATCCAAGTTTCTCGCGACGACTGTTCTCTTATTCATCATCATTAGCCAAAACAATGCGCGACACTCCGAAACCTATCAACTATGCATCTGCAACTGTACAGCCGATACGCATCCTCGCTTATTATCTTCTCCCGGCTCTCGCGATCTCTCATAAGGATAGAATTCAAAGGCAGAGCGTCCCCGGGAGATCGGGCCCGATCTCTCCGCGGAAGGGGCGAAAAAAAAGCCCCAAGCGGCGCGACAAGTGGACGGTTTAAAATCGTCGGCAAGTAGCTGCTCGATTCGGGCTCGATAATGGCACGCGACACATTTCCGGAGTAGCGGAAAAAGATCTTCTCGCGCCTCTCTTCCTCGCCGTGTATACACATTGTATCTAAGCAGCCGTTTCGAGATCGTGAGCCGATAGGAGTCCCCCCCCCCCTCTCTCTCTCTCTCTCTCCCTCGTGTGCTCGACTGGCCGCGATATAAATTCCGCGCGCTCCGTCATTCGTATTCTAGATTTACAGATGCGCCTTTTATTTATTGGCGCGCGGGATTTCCGCGAAAATAGCTGATTTTAGCGGATTTCGAGCCGACGATGCGGCGAGGAGCACAATGATGAATGGAAACGCTCCCTGGGAATATTATTTATCTCCCTCGTGCCATTGTGGCTTTTTTCCTCTCTATCCGCCGCGCGGCTCTTAAGTGATATTTTCGTGATTGCCTTAGATTAACCGTTGCCGACGCGCCTATTTATTCTGATGTAATCGGGGTGCATATCGCCCCGCGTGTGTTTACGACTCATCATCGGCGTATGAATTTTTCATTTTCCGTTGCCGAGAATAAATCCCCCCGGGACAATGAGAATTTGAATGGGCTCATTTGCACTGCATTTATAAGCCCGTTCTTTTTTTTTTTTTATAGGCAACGATAATACAACTTTGCGGGAGATGGAAAAAATAATTTGACGCGACTGCATTCTGGTTCTTGTTTTACGATCTTTGGATAAATAGTAGCTATTTCAGCGGACAGGAGAGGCTGATTAAAGATTCATTTTTCATTCATCGGCCGACTGGTGCAGGCGAAGCATAAAACACTTGAAAACCAAGAAGAAGCTTAGAACGGCGAGCTAAGAGTTTCCTCACAAAGCCTTTAAAAATGCATAAATAATTCTTTTGCCCGGCGAGACCGGGGGCGCTCACAAAAGAATGTTTAATTTCGTCAAAGCCACTGTTTAAGCTGCGTAATTTATGGCTCGCGGCAACGAAAAATCTAGCCGGCAGCGCCTCGCGTCTAACGCTTCTCGTTCTTCTCTCTCCTCCCATTACGCTTTGATTTATTAACGCGCTTTAAAAGCGTACTCTAAAAACAATGCTCGTGCTCGGTGTGTGTGTGTGTGTGTGTGTGCTCCCTTCATTAGGAAAAGCTCTCTCGAGCAATAGATTTGCAACGTCTTTGCCTTGCAAAAGAGCGAGTGGAAGGTCTGCTTATTTTCCTAAAGACTTCCGCTTCGAGAGCCGTCATTCTCCGGCGACATCGACAAAGCCTCATCTCGGAGGAGCCTCCGAGGAGAGGAGGCTTTAGAAAAGCTCGCGTATAAATGAAAAAGGAGCAGAGCGCCGAGGAGGAGGAGGAGAAGGAGAAGGAGGAGGAGGAGGAGGAGGAACGAGGAAGAGCGGAGTAGCGTATGTGTCGCATGCCCTCTCCGCGTCCCGTTCTAAATGTTAATTCGTTATTACGGCCGGCGTCCCCGCATACATAATGTTATTATCACCTCTCGGCTCGGCGCGGAAGTGCGAAACGGCTCTGCACGAGAGGGAGATGCACCGTTGAACGAGTCGATGCCCAAGTCGCCCATAAGGCACACGAGCGCGCGAATTAGATGTAGGCAGAGAGGAGGAAGAGAGAGAGAGAGAGAGAAGCGCGAATGGAATAGACCTGTCTCATTACCGGAGGCCGTTAGATCTAAGCGGCAGCGGCCAAGTGTGCGCCGGGCGATTATCCGGCCGAGTTTTTGCATCGTAACGGTGCCCCCGGACGGATTTCTAAGTGTGTACGCGCGTAAGCAGACGCCCCGAAGTGACTGACCTTTTGTCGTACGAGCCGACCGGCGCTGGGCTTGTCACGATTAATATGTACCGCCCGAGAGCCCCGAGACGATGTGTATTGTATAATGTAATATCACGATGATCCATTTTTTGCCCCGGCCAGAGGAGCTTTTCGATCGTTTCTTTGCCTGGTCTGCGTCCGATGATGCTGTTTATTCTTGGAACCGAGTGCCGACTTGCATTATTATGAGTCCGGCTTCGTAGTCATTATGTCACGTGTACTCTGAGGTCTGGGTAGGAAATTACTGGTGAGAAGAGCTTTTTTATACTTTAATATAATAGGGTAGTCGTTGTTATGTAACAATTTCTATTGGACAATGAGTAGATAAAAGTAGGGTTATCGATGACACGAAAAACTCGAAAATATAGGTATTTCTCTGTAGTGACTGAACTAATCGGATATGTACGAAAAAGAAATAAAGCAGTATCTTATAATAAGAATGAATCATAAATAATGCATTTCTCGTTTTTACTCTTCAATTAAATAAATTAACCGCGCTCCCGGCAGAGAAAATTCGATTTCATTTTTGCCGATTAAAGTAAATCAATTCATTAAAAAGTAAACGAATGTACTTTCAAACTGTTTTCACTGAATAATTCAGCATCGGCCGATGAGTGCCGGCAGATAAACAAACTCTCGGGGCGCTAAAAAGTCACTAAGGAATAAACTCAACGGCCGCGCAAATCGCCGTAATCGCGGCCGGGAAAAGCGCCAAGTGTAAGGAAAGGAACGAGGCCGCGATTTCGCTTAAATAAAGCATCCTCTCTCTCTCTTTCTCTCTCTCTCTCTCACTCCTAACCAGCCGCCGCTCCGTGACTTAAAGCTTACGGTAACGATTACGCAAGAGAGAGTCCCCCGGTTGAAATATCGCGTGCGTGTCATTTACATCAACGTCGCCGTCGCGTCTGATCAAACGAGGCCCGTGACTACTTGCGCGCGCGAGTAAGCATTCGTCATTCTAAATCACGCGCTCCCCCCCGACTCTTCCGCGTGGACGAATTAATACGAGCTTTTTTCGCGCTCGCGCTCGCGGCTCCTTCGGCATTTTTCCCGCAAGCTTCCTGCCTGCGCGCGGAGTAATTACCGCGCGGGTCGATGCACCGCGCGGCCGCTCCGCGGAAGATGACACGAGCACTTTTCGTCGGGGAGCGACTTTTTTGCGGGCGACGCTTTTGTGCAGTGCCGCGCACGGCTGCAGCGAGCGTTAATTAAAGACGAGACTGATGAGTAATAAGCAGCGCGAACTAGCTTCTGCTTTCTATCAATGGCCGTTTCGGCCTGATTACGCTTCGTTACTTTACATATTTTTCTGATAGGCAAATGGCGTAAAAGAAAAAAAAAAACAAAAAAAAATTGACGTCTTCGCGCCTGCCTTCGGTGATTGGCGAGCGCTAATTAGCATATAATTCAAGAAGTATCTGTCAAAGCTAAGGTCAGCCGTAGACGAAATGACTGCGCGTAAGGACGGCCGTGTCCTGTCAGCGCGAGTGACGAGCGAGAGAGAGAGAGAGAGAGAGGAGGGAAAAGCCTTTGGCGAGGACGCCGCGACGTCGGTAAAATTAGCCGGAGACGCGGCGTGGAACGGCTGTATCTGCTTCCTCCGCGCATGTTAATGTCGCCACGCTCCGCGATTTTCGGCTCGCCCTTCGAGTTACCCGGTGACTAGGCTTTTCCTCTCTTTCTCTCTCTCTCTCTCTCTCTCTCTCTCTGCTCGCTTGTAAGTGGCAGGGTTCGAAGCTGCGAGCAGATACGGAGGAAGACTTTGGCTCGAGATTACCAGTGTAGAGGTATGTAAATCAGATGTAGCGCCGAAGGATACGTTGAATCATCTTTTACTACTGATTAACATATGTCTATGATTATCTATCGCGCTTTGCTTTCTTATTGTGCCGAGGAGAACGAGATTGCGAGGCCGGCGAGGCTTCCTCCTCGGCATGCTCTTATTATGACATTCTATTTAAAGGAAGAAGATTTATCTGCGCGCATTTACATTTTTGCGCGAACTATCAAGTCTAATTAACTCGGCGATCCGCGAGCAAAGGGGAGCATTCCGCGGGGTTTAGAAAAGAAACTTTACTTCTCACGTTAAAGCGCGCCTCGTCATTTACACAGGCTAATTCCCCCAATCCCCCTAAATTGGCTCTCTTAAAGGGGCAGAATTCGTTAATTGCATCGAAGTCGCGGAGAATCGAGCGAGCGAGCGAAAAGAAGTCCGACGGAAAAGCGCGCCTCGGCTCTCGGCTAATCTTCGCTCCGGCTAATAGAGCGTCACGGAAACGGAAACTCGCGGCGGAGCTCGGCCGGCGTGCGCGCACGCACTCTCTGCTTACTCTCCTTTTTCCGTGCACCGCGCCGAGCGAGAGAAGATAGGCCCCCGAGGGGGGGAGGAGGAGAAAAACGCGCTGACAGCGCCGGAGTTACGCACTGAAACGCGCCCAAGCTCCGGGCGATTATAGCTATATTTCTGAAGGTCCTCCTCGCGCGCGCGCTCCGCCCGGAGGGAAAGAGAGAGAGAGAGAGAAAGAGAGAGAGAGAGCTGAGGCTGCGCCGCCTGGAGAGGCCTCTGCGTTTTCCGGCGAATTAAACCGGCCTCGATTAAAGCGGGAACAGACAGACGTATTACGCAATTCGCGATTCGACGATTTCGCGGAACGCGATTAGACCGCTGGATGGATTTTTGCGGAACGTAGAACATCTTCTCTTCGTGGATTCAAATTTATTTTGAAAATCTTTCGGCGAAAAGCTTTTCCGGACGTTTTATCGGTCGGTTCTTGTTTGGAGGAATATTTCTATCTTTCGCTTTTAGCAGGATAATTTTTGATAAAAATTAAGAGTGCAGCGGATAATGCCGGGCGCGTCCTGGGGAGAAAAGAAACTGCAGCAACGGATAGTTAAGCGGAATTCGCGATAAATTTAAGCACTCGGTACTTGGGCATGAAATATCATAACATCGCCCTCGCTCGGGCGCAATAATACAAACTAAATTATTATAAATATAAATTATCTCGAAATTGTCAATTACCCGCGCATTCAGCGTGAGAATAAAATTCGCAATTTATTCCCCTTTGTCCAGACTCGGCGGTGCGCGCCCCTCCCCCCCCCCCCCAATACG
>UCOM01004147.1:0-13669 GCA_900474385.1 Ormyrus pomaceus
TAAATAACTTTTATAAAATAAGCAAGTAAACGTAAGTTCTATTCAACACGCATTTTTTATGGGTTGGTATTTGCCCCCACTCCTTATGGCTATTTCCAAAATTCAGTTACTCACAGGCCTGTTAATTCGATTGGAGAGACAGCCTAAAGCTATTACTTAAACGTCGCTTGTAGTTACATTTTTCGAACAATTTTTCAAATAAAAATGAGATCAAATATAGAAAAAATTTCTACGCGTCTGTCTATTAAAGTTACTTTCTCAGATTAACAGTTCAGAAATTTTGACTATTTCGCGAAACGAGGTCATGAAAGATGTTACCGCTCAAGTACAAGAATGTGTAATCGGAGCGTAACAAGCTCTGATATACGACTAGAAATTAACTACTACCCGTTGCGGAGCAGCATATGTGATCCCTTGCGCACCACTTGCTTGATCTGCCGCTGATCGGATAGTTGCCAAAATATAACCTCGAAATTCTGTTACTATATCCACTTTGTAAATGTAACCTCAACCTAAGAGTTCAAAACTCAGTTCGGTTCTTTTTGTATGCAAACTGAAGCTAGACTTCTATTTATTATAAAAATTAATTGTAATGAAAATAATGTAAAAGTATTGAACAGTTGAAAGGAAAAAGTAGTAAATTAGTTTAATGTTATTATAATTGTTTTGACAGAAATAATATTAAAAGTAGATAAAAAGTAAACTTTTATAACTTTTATAAAATTTAATTTATTAAATGTCCCATTTTATTATATCGCAGAAAATTTGATAGTACAGTACTATTGAAATATTATATGAATCGTTGGTACATAAATTTCCATACTAAAATTCCGTTTCGGCCTTTCAAATAAAACATCAAACTACAATAAAAGTTATGCAAATAATAAAGTAAAATTATATTAAAAGTCCTCACTGAAATATTTCGCTGTACTATTACGAATTTCACCTTAATTTGTACCAAATTTCATTAAATTCTCTTTCTTGCACCATTATTCCGTCACAAAATCATACTAATTTTGCAAGAAACCGGTTCATTAATACGAGTACTTCTTGATAAGAGCCGTCATATCAGCTTCCAAAACTGAAACAAGCGAGACTCGGAGTTCGAATGCACATTTCGCTAATTGCCCTTCATTTGCCTGGCCCACCTCCTTAGTACTTCGTGTTTGACCTAACTTGTAATATGGATGAACTGCTGAACACGAGGATGGAGATCGCAGTCTATCTATGCGGTCGCCTCAAGCGCTGCAAGTTCCACGGCAACATCGTCTTCGAAGTCGCGACTGTCTGGGACCAGCCTGGTAATGCATCAACTTTGTATATTTCATGCCGATAACTAAATTTCACTTGGCCGTGCTGCTATTTTCCTGCCACTACTTTGCAAGATAGACGTCGTTTTCGCGGTTTGCTTTGGCTTTTTAGCGGGTATTTACTGTAATATTCGTGAAAAGTTTTCATTTTAGTAAGGTTCCTTTCGATCGTGAATTCTGATATGAGATGAAAAGTGTTGCTTTATAATTTTTTTTAAGCGGTTGAAAAAAGTTTTATGAGGAAGTCATTTCATATTTTAATTTTATTCAAATTTTTATGATTTCTAATAATGGCAATTACCCTGCTAAATAACATTTTTTAATCGAAAAAATGCCCATCATATTATGACCGTCAACTTCTACTCCGACATTCTCTTAATTAAAAACTGTCCAGCATTCCATTACTGTTGATTCAGGCTTAATTTAATAAATTTAATAAAACCTAAAATTAAGTGAATCGTTTTACTTATATAATACCAGATTCGTGAATAAAAAAATAGAGTCAAATTTTAAAACCAGACCTATTTTTTTTAATTAACATTATTAAATTAATAGTACGTGACGGTAATGGAACATTTAAAAAACTTATTTAATTTTTCATCACATTTTTCATAAAAATATCAATTTACCTAGTTAAACAATAAACTGCAACTGGTAAATCCGTAAAATATTCAATAAAACTTGCAAGCAACTGCTAAGAATCGCGAAGCTCGCATAAAACCCCACCCAAGTCAGCAAAAACTGCCTCTCGAACAACGCAATTTCCGTGGCTGTAGAGCACCAATACTATCACAAATGGGCGATGCTGACGAACCCGCGGGACCTGACCAGCGGCCCCAAAGGCTTTGTCAAGTGCAACATAGCCGTGCACGCCAAGGGCGAGAAGTTCAAGATACCGGCCGAGTCCGACGGGGAAGATGACATCGAGGGGTGAGTGCTATGCAAATACGCACGCTATCTTTTACGAGTTAAGAATTCTCGACACTTAGCTTTTTCTTTGATAAAGTGGGTGCGGGCTAAAAGATGAGCGACGTCAAGGGTACGGAATTTTTTACTTTCTTTGCGGTGGTTCATTTTTATGAAACGGGAACTTAAATGGGTTTTGTTTGAAAAGTTGCATAGTTGGTAGGTGTTTGGTGATTGTAGCTGAATAGGTATAAGATATTCATTATTTTTACATTAATTTTCATTTTTGTACATTAATAGAGTATTTGTTGATGTCGTGCATTATTATCAGTATAAATCTGCATAAAGCAAGCTACATTATTACGTATACTGCACGATGTTGCACAAGCTTAACTAAAATTGATTGACGTGTATTTTGACAGACGCGAAGCAACGATACGACAGATGATGCCTCTCGAGTCCTTATTTTACAAGCGAGAATATAACACGATTATAATGGACTAATGCTTTTCCCGCATAAAATCTTCACTTTCAGGACACTCTTCTAAAGTAAATTTCCATCGACAATTTTTTTCTAAATTTAAAGAGAGTTTCAATTTAAAATATCCGCAAATTCAATAATATCTATATGAAAAGAAATTATATTATCGTGCTAACTCTTAATTTTTTAATGCGAAGTTACATCATAAGAATAGGAGTAATTTTCACCGACAAAGCTGTTTTTTGAAACCAGAAGCGAAAATCCTTCCCAAAAGCCTCTTCTGCGATATTAATAAAATTCGATCGACATCTGACGCAAAAATTCCCGTTTCACAGAAATCTGCTGCTACCGCTGGGCGACTCCAGGCGATTCGCCACCCGGCAACGGGCGCGCTACATTTTCACGCTGCACCGGGCTGAAGACCTGCCCGACAAAGCCGCCTCGAGCGGCAGCTACGTTCGAGTGTCGTTCGCCGGCATGAAGGTGAAAATTTGCAAAATTCAAATGAACCGAGCGCCGCTTATGTGGGTCGAGCGATTTTTTTCATGGAGCTTGCCTTTCACGCTTTTGACGGGCTGGAATCGATCGAGTGTGAATATTATTCTCGTTTGCGAGCGAGTTGCTGATTTTTAATGAAAAACCTTTTCACTTGAGTATTGATTCGAATGTTGCTTTTAATAGTCGTTTTTCGAAAAGGTTTAAAAAAATATATCAAGTTGATATATATATATATATATTATATTTAAAAGTATAATCTTGCTTTTCAAGAATGAGCTAAATCCAATAAAATTCAAGTGATTGATAAAACATTATATCGGATAGATTTTCTACCTCATATTTGCGGGAAAATTGGGAAGGACTAACAACGTTATAGCCTCAATTTATCCGTCCGAATATTCTTAGTCGGCTGAAGCTGATGCGACGCTCAGTTCGATAAAAAATTTGAATAACACGCGCAGACGCTGACTCATTGAATTTGCAAGATTTCGATTTTACAAATTTATGACTTTTCCAATTTTCAGAATATCAAATTCAATCTGCCGCTTAATGGCATATCGCTCTACATGTTATTGAATTAAACTTGTTTTACGAAATTACCAAGGCAAATTTGAATAATTTTAACATCGTGTGTAATTTTGAAAGATTTGATATACGACGATGCTTCGATAAAAGTCAAAAGGTTTCTTATACCGACATTTCTGGGGTACTTATTATATTTCTATTCTGAAGAAAATGCTTGAGACTGAAATTCCATATCTCCTATCGTTTTTTAGTATTTTTTTAACAACGCTCGTTAGCAAACCGAAGGTAAAAATAAAAAGCACATACATAAACTAGAAAATAAATGTAGAATTTTTATAAATCGAGCTTGAAGACGCTCTTTTATCTGAAATTCCATTATATGGCGTATAAACTATAATTGATTCAGCAAGTTCAGAAAATAATTGTATTCTATAATAAATTTATAAAAAATTTAAGACTTCGATGCAGCGCCATTTCGCTCCTTCAAAGTCATAACTCCCAGCATCGTTATACCGGCATGCCAAGCGGAAACTCTATAACCTGTGAAAGTAAAAAGCTCGTGCAATTTTAAATTAAGATAAAAAGCAAAAACACTGTATTTCCTTCTGTATTCTGTGTTCTTAGAAATTCATCATTGCATAAACAAATGTATTATTCTGGTAAAAAAGTCATATCTTGAAAATTATTTAAAAATTTATTGGGAATTTTATGCAAAATCGAAATGCGTAAAAATACAACAACAAATTATTTCACTTTTTATCACAAGGAATCACGTAATTATTCTTACAGCCTTCTTCCCTATAATTAAAACCATTAGGAAATATCTTTCAAAAGAATCCAACATTAACACCTTACAAACATCAAGTAATTATGTGTAAAATCCAATTAAGTAAGTGCTCCTCCGAGTAACAGGCAGAGACGAGCTGCGTCGACTGCTCCATCAGCCCGAGTTTCGACGAGCGGATCGTATTCAAGGAGATGTTCCCGCCGCTGTCTCACCGCGCGAGGATCGCGCTCAGAACGACGAAAGGAGGGGTTCGACGATGCGGCGGCGTCATTGCCACCTACGTGCTCAATTTCACCACCATCTCGAATTCCGAGGAGTATGGTGAGTAATCAGCTGGCGCATTTAGAAAGAAACTGAGCTTCCGGTGAGGTCTTTTCAATCCCCTTTTCACGCGGCGCGGCTTGATACCTTTCTGTTGAGCTAATCAGAAGATGCTTTTTTCATGTAAAAATCGAGCTTAAAAGAAAGAAACAGTATTGCATGGAAGAAAAATTTGAAGATTAAGTGAAAGTACACCGAGGGTTGCTAATTTTTTACGCTTCCCGAGAAACAATACATACGATAACAATATTAAGCTAGCGTAGCCGTTATAAAGATATCAATACGAGACTGGAGGCATATTTTGTTGTTAATTTGTTGCTCAAAAGGCCAATTGGTTTTTATTTTGTGGCTCCAGTCGATTCCCAGAAACGTAGCTCGTGCCGATATGTTGAGAGATACTTAATTGTTCCTCTCCAGGTGGAAAAATCGCTTCTCGGACAACTGCTTTTTTTTAAGTATATTTTTATTGGCATTAGATACATATTTATTTCGCCATTAAACAAATTCTGATTTATTACAACAATTACTGTAATATTTAAACGCACGCTTCGCTTTCTAAAGCACTAATAAAAATTGTTTAATATAGGATGTGAAACTATAAGTTTACTTTTCGAAGATCACTTTTCGAGCGAAAAGCCTTACCGACTAAAGGTAAATCTCTTTCTACATTAATTCGAAAGTGAAAAACAAACTTTAATTTAAGCGACATTTCCCCAAGTTTACCCCGTTACTATGAGCCGCCATTTTCTTTTACGTGATCGATTTTCAAATTAGAGACATCCACATTCTACCGCGAGTTTGTTCTTTCTTTTTTCCCCGCCAATTTCCAGAGGGATTTTAAACTCGTCGCGCGATTGCGAGAAGAGAAGTGAAAATAAATAGTGCAAGAAGAGAGAACGAAAGGGAGAGTGGTTAAAAGTATGCGATTAAACCATTGTAACGTGCAGTGAACTACTTTTAAAGTACGCTCGCGGAGAAACATTGAGGCCTGAATTTAACATTGAGAGAAATTGAACTTGTAACTTATACGGTAGCTTTTTTACAAGTACCGTTTTTATTAATTTTTTTCTTAAACTACCTTAATTATATCAGTAATTTAAGTAATTATTTTTTAAAATAAACTTAACAGTATTGTTCTACGTAAGAAATAAAATACATAAATTTCATTTAATTTATTTTGAATTAAATTAGCTTTGATATAAAAGATAGTATTCTTCATTTATTAAAGAATAAATAATGTATTTGTGAATTGACATCGAACTAATGCTTTCGAAAAATAATTAATTCTAGTAAGTACTAATAAGCAATTATTTATCGTAAAGATAAGTAAAAAAATAATAAACCTATAAAAAATTTAATACAAGTTCGTAGATCTGAAAATTTTTAGTGCAATTGGAAGAAATCGAGAGGTGACTGAATTTTCCATTGAAGAAAATTGAACTCGCTTCTATTTTAGAGCAATTTATATATAGCTCTGTATCTTCTTCAACATTTTTATTTCTCAGTCTGTTTCTATTTTATTTGACTGCTTCTTATCGCTGCTCTTTTAAATGTACCATTCCGCCTTTTTTATTTTTCTCCTATTACGAATTAAATAAGTAAAATTCCAAATAGAAAATACTTGCCAAGATCTATAAATATAAAGGCATCAATATAAGAAGAAACAGATTAAAATTAAGAAAAGGCATAATGAAAAAATTTTATTTCACGATAAGACAGACAATTCATTTTATTGAATAGGTCTTAAAAAATATCTACCTAATGGAACAAAATTCATTCAACTAATTAAATTCATTTTTTCAGCGTGCAAAAAATTCAATTTAAAATATTATAACTCATCTTGTTAACTCATTTATCCTTTTCTAAAATCTAAAAATTTACATTTAAGTTATTGAAAAAGCATCTCTAAGCGAACAAAAGTTTAATTTACTGCAGACTAATCCGTTTCCTTTCTACTATTCTCTTCCACTCCTTTCAATTTCCATAAAACCCTCCATTCGGCGTAAAAAAGTTCGATTGTGTAACTGATGTAAATTTCGCTCAGTGCATCCTCCTTTACGAAAAAATGCTCATCCCTCTCAGAATCTATCGTCCTTTGTCACATGCAAGCTCTCTTCCGAGCCGGCATTTTATTGCCTGCTGCCGTTCCTATATCGAGACTTGGAAGGCAGTAGCAAAGTCCAATTACGTAAAAAGGTACACCGCGGGGATTTCCGGCCTGAAAGATGGCCAAGCGAGGAGAGCGCCAAGCTAACCCGGAAAGACAAAGACGGAGGATTTTTCACTTCCGGAACGGCGGAAGCTTTTCAGCGCTCCTCTCTCGAAGCTCGAATTGTGATCCTTCTATCTTTTTTTGCTCCCGTTTCGCTTTTATTTTCGGCTTTTAAACTACCCAACTTTTACTAGCCAAGGTTTAGTGGTTTTTAGAAACAGGAATTAGTCTGTACTTCATGAACTTGAACGCAGTCTAACCAAAACGGAAATAACTTTACTTCTCTACTTTGCCCTACTTTTTGTGCTAATTTATCTTTAAGGGGCTTAGATTGTTTTCGCTTGAAAACGACCTACTCTAAAAGTTAGTATTTTATGTTATTTTCAATAAAAAAGGTTTCAGAACTAAGGTACTTTTTATAGTCAGAATTAATCATTCTTAAACTTTTCTTGGAAAGTATGTAAATTGAAAGTACGAAAAATCATAAAAATCATTTCAATATCTATTATAAATCAATAGTATTGTACAATAAAAACGAAATGATTACTCACCAACATCTCATGCCAGTACTGCAACGCACCTATGAAAAAATAAAGCACTTCTTAATTGAATGCTCAAAATCTACAGTCATATAAGAAATATGATCAACCAGTGTCCAAAAGTGATAAATATAATTGACAAATAAATAATAAATAATGTAAATATTGTATTAAAATTTGTTATTGGTCGCTAATAACTATCAGGGGATGCGACCCTAAATAAATAAATTACAAAAAAAAAAAATAGGTGATAAAAGGCAGATTAAATCAGACTATTTAATACAATAAAATTTCCTTTTTCAAATTCAAATTACAAAAATAGTTTATGACGTTTTCCTGTGTGCGATATTTTGACATTCCACTCCAAACAATACTGCAAAGCCGATAGCACTAAAAAAAATCTCATCCTAAAGGCTTCCTGCCGACGTTCGGCCCGTCCTTCTTGCATTTGTACGCGGACGCAGCTGACCCGACAGTTCCGATCTACCGCGGCCGACTGCTGCTGTCCGTCAGGACGGAGCTGGAACGAACTGAGGGTACCGGCACCGTTGGTGCCTACGTCGAATCCGCCCCATCCATCGTCGAGGTGAGCAAAGCCCGCTTTCTTTGCTTTTCTGAGCTGCCGCGGGGATTGCGCGATATTGGAAATCAGAGCCCTTCTGCTGTGGAGGAGCAATGTTTCGCTGTTTTTTCTTTGCTGGAATTGTGTTTGAGGAAAGGTTTAACGCTGATTTTTCCTTGATTATGAGGAAAGGAAATTAAGGGATGAAAGAACGAATTGCTTTGTGTGAATGTTTTAACGTTTGACTTTTCTATTATTTGTCAACGACTATATTTTGATTTATTATAATATTTGGAAGAGCTCGAAAAAAAAAGTTTATAAAAAACCCCTTAGAGTCACAGCTTCTTTTGGAGATCGATAGCATAAATTTGAACTTATATTTTTGATCTGAGTGTACTTTTAAGCAATTTAAGATTTTTTTCGAATTTTTTATTTTTTTATTTTTATCTAATTAGTATGAATGTAAATGACTCACATTCGATATAGCACTTTTCTACAATATAAACATATAAAGTAAAGATTATTTAATAAATCTGTGTAGTTTGGAGATTAAATCTAGTCCATATTTAATTTTATTGATTTTTTAAGTTGTCCTCTGTACAGGACACTGTGACTCTAAGGGTTAAACGTGGCCGCAACAAACTATCCCTGTATGACGTTTTTGAAAAAACAAAATGACTTGACACATAAATTTTATTATATTTATTTAAACTTCTTCTGAACATTTCTAACTAAAGTAATAAAGAATAACTATAGGTATTATAACTAAACGCATGATTGGAAAACTAAACTGAAAATTTCATTCGCAAAAATAAATTGCACTCTACATCTGCCGGCAATATGCAAGAAAGCCCAACTTTTACTTATTCTCTATACTTTTATCAGACCGCACATATGCATCTCATTTCCATTCTCAATGCGGGAGAAAACTTGAGGCGCACACACGAGTTTCAAGCGGGGGAAAATAAAAATTCCTTATTTATAATCCTGGCGCCCGTTTCGTATCTCCTTCTCGTACAGATGCGAAAAAGAAGTTGGGCGCGGAGAAATATAAAAAAAGAACTGCCTGCGTGAGTATCGCCGCTGTGGCTAGTCGCCGAACCTCTCAAGATTTCTCAAGCCTTCCTCTATATTTTTTCACTTTCTTTTTCTTTCTGTACTTAGTTTAGAGGTTCGATCTTTTTAAAGTATTTATACTGGTTTGATTTTGAAACGTGCAGTTAAAACGGGCAGTTTTTGAAACTATTTTTAGAAAAAAGATTCATACGTAAACATCTGATTTCAATCACATTTAATAAAGTTATTTTACTTCAATTTTAAATTTAATATTTTCAGCTCGCCCCAAATAAAAACTTAAACCCACACTCCAATATTTCAATATAAACAATCAATTTCTTGTAGAGCCCATAAAAGTAAGCTTTCACAAAAAAGCCGAGAAAATCGCGCGTAACGGAAGCTCCTTTGGTGCAGGGAAGTCTGTGGAATCGTGATCAGTACTTGCTAGTCTGCGTCCTGTACGACGTTTGCATGATCGACCGGAGCCTGTTATCAAGCGGCAAGCGAGTTAGCTTCGAACTCAGCCTCGGCAATGCCGGAAACCAGAGTATGACCAGCCACCAGCGCTTTTGCCAGCTGTGCAGAGACGACGACGAGGAAGAAGATGAGGACGAGTCGTGCGGTATTTTCACTTTTTTATATTGCTCGGTAATAACTTGCCTGCGCGGAGACTTCGTGATAAGTAGAATTCGTGAAAGATTAAATAATAAATTGGACCTTATAATCGATAATAAATTAATGCTTTTATTCTGATCAGTTTTTATTAAGTTAATTTGTGTAGATTAGATTCGTATTCTTTCTAACATTCATTTTCTTTTAACAGCTTGGATATTATTACTTTGTAACGAGTGAAAATCATCGTTGCGATCTCTCCTGGCTTGTAATATTGTACAAAATATTAATCTTCGAGCCACACCGCGTTATCTTCGCGGTTAAGTTAAATTCTTTTAGCAATTATTTCCCGAGCAAGAACCCCGTTATAATTTTTATAACGAAAAAAGATCTCTTAAAACGATACGTATTTTTATTAAAGAACCTTGATCGAATTGATTTTAAGATTAACTTTTAATTATTTAAGTGCATAGATATTAAAAATAATACTTACTTTTGATACGAGCACCGAGCCTTTGAAATTGTTATCAGTGCAAAAGCATAGAAAAGCATGAATGATAAAGCAGCGTTTGATCCCTTTATGTTCGAATAAATTTGAGAAAATTTCAGTCAAAATTAACGTAACGGCAAGAGTGCTGCAATTATACGTGTACAATCTATGCGGCTAAACCTGATACTCATGGACTTTATTTAAAGCTAATAAGAGGCGCATTGATCGTGTTTCTTACAATCTTCAAATACATTACACTTTCTACAGCATGAATTCCTAAGCATTTAAGTACTCATATATCATCTTATAAGTTAATAATTTAATAAAAAAGAAAAAATGAAAAGAAAAAATTTTACCCAAACACTAAAGATAATCTTCATTTATTGTTGTTCAAATTTTTAACTTTTTAACTAAAATTTTGTAAAAAGAAGCTCATTAACCTCGACAAAAAGCTCTAAACCCGGAAGTATCAGAAACACTTGACGAATTCGAGGCGTGAACCCGGGAAACACGAGCGCGAGAACGCGCGATTTCGGGCTGTTTATACACATCCAGGGCTTTTATTTTTTCCAGAACATCTGCACGGATGCGCGAGTGTCGACAGTCGAAGCACGACGGAGGCGGAAACGGTCGTCAGCCTGGATGCGAAGTACAATTGCCTCCTGTACGGTTCGAAAAAGCCCTGTATTTTCGTCAAGTCCTACTGGCCCGACACCGAATGGCGCACAAGAAGCTCTAATCGACTTACTTCCATCGCTGACACGCTCGTACGATTTTTTCTCATTTCTGGCTTTATTTCTTGATTATAGGTAAGGGCTTACAATTTATTAAAAGGAACGAAATTAAATTGTTAAACCTTAGCTTTTAAAAGACTATAAAGAATGTGATATAAGGATCTGTAAATGAAATTTTTTTTTTTAAATGCTGAGATCTAAAAAAAATGTACAATTTTCTAAAATTGGACATACATTTATACATCTGTTAAAGTAAATTCTAAATCGTAGCAATATCGGCTTAGAATAGAATTCAATTTTCTAAAAAAAAAAAAAAAAAAAAAAAACTAGGAATAATTCCATTACCTTTCACTTTTTAATAAAAAAACTGAAGTTTATTAGCTCAAGAATCAAATTAGTGCTGTGTATACTGGCACGCTAGTTTGAGCGTTTGTAAATAACTACAGTTTCTGCACGCAACCATTCCCAGTACTGAATTGCGCACTTGTTCAGTAGTTAGTTTCTTTAAGGTATTAAGCTCGAAGGCAGCAACTAATTATAAACTACTCTAATTACTGCTCATTTTAAAGTGATGCATTTATAATTTAAGTTAATAATATCTAAGTTTTTAGAATTTTACCTCTTTACTGTTATTTTTATAATTTAGGATTAATGATTTGCAGATTTATTCAACATGATTTCTATTCTTACTTATGTATTAAACTGGAAATAGCAAATTTAATTTACAATTTTATAATTTAGTGGATACTATTAAAACACAAAAACTTTCTTTAATATAATGTTAATTCTATTTGATAATAATGATTAAAAGTGTTTTTAATATATTATCTGTCCACTTACAAATCGCTTAGATTTTGTAAATTTACGACAAAAGTTTTTCCCCCAAAAAATCATGCTTAATAACCCTAAAAATATATTCCTTTACTCCTCTCACGCAATCATGTAAAATATATATATATATCACAGTTCAAATACCGGAATTGTCAAATACCGGAATTGAAAGAGAAACGAAATACAGAATTCCCTTTTTTCTCCACTTATTTCATCCCCCTAACTACAAACGATTTACCTTATTTAGGTAATTTATACATGTTTAGTATAAAATAAAATAATACATTCGAGAGTTTCACTCGTCAAATTTTAACAAGGTTCTTACAAAAGTATGTATTTTATCAAAAGACTTAACTCGTGTTGATAAGGACAGTCAAGTGATAAACTGTCCTGAAAGAAAATAAATTTGTAAAATTATAATTTATAATATTTCGTGATCTCGAGTTCCATTATTCATCTCGCGTGAATGAATAGCGTCGGAGGGAGGCAAAAGTCGTTGGTGACTGGTAAAACGTAATAACGTGGACAGTTAAATATTCGTTATGCGACTGAGTTATGCGTACACACGACCTACTTTCTCCTTAGGTAAAGAGTGTATGCAAACTATGAATACTTTTGGCACTCCTGAAGGTACCCCCCAAAAAATTTTTGTCAGAAATTTTAGTAACGAGCTTCGGGCTGGATTTACCTAATTCAAATTAATTATCACTCGAAAGAAGCGGCATCCACAGTTACTAGGAAATATTCGCTTCTGTGATGAATGCAATTATTGCGCGAAAGGCTTTTTTAAAACTGAAAGTTTCTAGTAATTACGAATTTCGAGGAAAAGGTTGTTCCGCTTTGCTAAATTTTCAAAAAATTTTCGAGTGAAAAAGGTTCTTCAAAAGAAACAACTTTCAACATGAATGTCCTCTTCAACGAGAAATTGTTTAAAAACAGTTCTCCAGGAAATAATTCAATAGTTTTAATCTCAAAAACTTGTACACTATTGTCTCAGAAATAATATAATTTTTTTTTAAATGTTTTACGCGTAAAACTAGTCTTAGCTCCCCCAATGCAAGGCAATCACCACAAACTCTAAGCAAAGCATTCTTAAAAATTTATCAATTTAGTCGAATCCTCTGAAAAGCAGATAATAAACTGTCTCCTCGCGAACTCGCTGAAGAGCCCTTAGCCGAATCAATAACGCGGCAAACGTCTTGAAAGCTCGCGAAGCGCGAGAAAGTCCGCACGCATTCCGCTGCTTATCCTCCACTCGACTCTCGCTCCCTTTTGAAAAACAAGGTTAAACTCGACCTTGAGTAGAACTGACTCTCTGTCGCAGGAGGCCGACCTCGAGAGGCTCGAGACGCTCGCGGCTGCGGAGCAAGAATCGGCCTACGCAGAGTACAACAAGGCCATACGAGCGTTCAAGAGCAGCTGTGCCGAGTACCTGCAGAGCTTGAAGGATCTCGCGATCATTTGTCAGAAGGAACAAGACCTGGTCGTCTGTGCGACACCGCTGGATAGGCACAGGATTAACCAGAGCAAGGTGGAGGTAGAAGCGGTGCTTGAGAAAATTAAGGCAAACGGAGAGCTGCCAGATAATAGGTTTTTGAGGATTGCCATGATTCATGCATTTGGGCATTTGAAGACGATAAGAAAGCTTTCGGAGGATGTGAGTTTAGTTGCCATTTTTCAAATTTTATTTTAAAGTATTGTTGCGAATAAATGCGGAGGAGGACAAGAAAAAAAAGGCACCGGACTTACCTCGGCTGGGAATCGAACCCAGGACCTTCCGTTTTCGCGACGGATGCTCTTCCCAC
>UCOM01004148.1:0-13656 GCA_900474385.1 Ormyrus pomaceus
ATATTTTAACATTAGAAAACATATCCCAAAGTTACAGGAAAATCCATTACCCATATGTCGTGTGTTCTCCTTGTAAGATTGTGCAGAATTTTGAATTTGTTTATGCCCAAGACACAAAATCTGCATGTCGCCCATAAATCGAACAATCTAAATTTTTAGTTTGAAGGCTCGATTAAGTAATCTTCTGTATACATACTTCTCGCCTTACTGCTTAAATTCTATAGAATCATATCAATTTTTATGTGTTAATTTATTGTTATCGATGAGATATCTCATCCGATTTTGCAATTTCAGTTATTTTATAAAAGTTAATTGTTGAAAAACGAAATAAAATAAACTCGCTTTATATTAAAAAAGATATTTTAGAGATAAACGAGGTAGAAATTCCCATTGTTCTTAGCGAAACTAATTTAAATGTAGAACGATTATTTTGTCATTAATCTTCATTTTTAGTCGTGAAAGAAATTAAATGTATATTAAAAAGCAAAAAAAAATGGTAATATACTCCAGTTTAACAATGCACCTAATTATATAATAATTAATAAAACTCGATGCTGTAATTATTTTAGTTAGATTTTGGCATGGATATCGCGTTGATTATGATCTTATTTCACAAAAACAATGAATTTATTATGCAATTAGTTGTTTCATTCGCATATCACTGAATTCAAAGGAAGAACTTTGAGTATAAATAGGCAGCCTGTACGTTCATGAATTTGCAGTCTACATTTAAGCTTCAGTAAAAGTGACAATAGCAACTCAGAAATTTTCATCATGTTCGTCAAATCAGTAGTGATTGTTGGACTTTGCGTGTTTGCGGTAAGATAAATAAATAATATATTTAAGTAAATATTATCGGCATGTTTTATAAATAATTATAAAGCTGAAAAAGCATTTTATGGTAACATTTTTATAATACCTATTTTATTTCAGTTTGTTAAATGTCAACCATCAATAAACGCGGATACATTTAAAGGGAAAAATTTCCAAGCCGAAATTCTCGATGGAAGACATTTCCGCGTAAGTTCATGCACATAAGTGCAAACGCATAAAATAATCATGAAAATAAAAAAATTGATTTCTATTGTAATGCAGGTTGAAAGGGCCGCGCAGCAGATACCATCAGATCCTTTACAGATGGCTGGACAAATGGCTGGAAAATTTACACCTCCTAACGTAGGAATGGGAGATTTATCTAACATGGCACAAAGCGCTATGGGCGCTGGAGCACAGTCGGCTGGAGAGGTAGTTTCTTACATTTTTTCGTAAAATAACTAACTATTATTAACAACAGTTGACTTTAATGACAGTAAAAAGAGTGCATAGACATGGAAATCTTGTTTTGAGTGGCTCTGCCTCGGCTTGGCCTTTAAAAGTATTATTGCGTTGAAAAGGACCTCGATTGAGGTCGAAACGTCGGTTTTTGTAAAGTAAAAAACCAAATTGTTTTTGGCAGAATAAACCACTAGTGTCATTTCCCCCGATTATACAAATTATTATTGTTTATATATTTGTTACTTTACTTTTTTTTATTCACCTTTATAATTTATTTATAGTTTCGAAATTATATACTATTACATTTCAAGTAAAATTATAAATTATTATCTGTTTCAGGCAATGAAGAATATTCCTGGTCTTTCGTAAACAGTGAATTATAAGATTATTTTGACCTGCAAAATATATATTTATTGTTAGTACTAAAAAGTACACTATCTTCTTACTTATTTACTTCTTGTAAATGAAAATTTAATAAAGTAGTTTATTCAGCAATATGGTGTATTTGTTCTATACAACTTATTTATAAATAAATAGATTCTGCGCATCAACAAGTGATCGATTATAATAACAAAAATTTTGAATCTCCTTGGCCCAAGAAAATTGTAAACGTTAACGTTTCTTCATCGACACGAACCACGACAGTCGCATTTTTCCTCCGAACCCGAAGAAGCATAAATTCGTCTCGCACGCAAAAGCGGCCGAAAGCCAGCCGCCGAGAGGATAGGTGGGCGTTCGCAAAAGAGCCAGATCGAGAACGATAGGAAGCAATAAAGCGACACGGAGACGAGAAAAAGGAAAACGGAGGCGAACCGAGAGAAACACGAGAAAGAGCATGTCGTCCCCGCGGAGCCGGAACGTTCGCGCGTGCGTGCAAAGGAGAGACTGCGCGCATTAACGGTCCCGCGCCTGACTCGAGGCAGAGCTGCTGCCTCTTGGCAATGCGAAATGCGCGCGACCGAGATTTCGATCGATCCCGTATATGGGCTTTACACAGCGCCTAGCCGGCTTCGCCGCGCGCGGCAACCGCGAAAACCGAATCGATTCGCGAGCGCGCGATTAACCCCCTTGACAAGCGACATCTATTTTAAAGAGCGCGGCTGCACTCGCCATCGCGGCTACGGGCGAAGAGAGAGAGAGAGAGAGAGAGAGAAAGCGACGGAGAGATTGATCTATTAAACGCGGATTCGTCGCCGACCGAGCGCCGCTCGGCCGACGTTATTTATTGCCGCGTCGTCGATGGATTTGTTACAGTTTTGCGGTGTGCCGTTGTTGCGCGCGCTTATCTTGGGCGCTCTCTCGCGCGCTTTACTGTTTCGGCCCGCGAGGGATATAATTGCCTTGGCGCGAGTCCGTACGACTTTGCTCCGGCGATTCTTTCGCCTTTTTACAGCTTGCGGGAATTCAATTTCAGAGTCGCTGCACACCGCGGAATCGCCTTTTTTTTTTTACGACGCCCCGCGCACGTTGGAACGATCGGGAAAACTATGCTTGGGTCGTGATGGGATATATATTGCGAATGATAAAATATCGCTTCTTGCATTTCTAAGAGGACTGTTAACAAGATTTTTATAAACTTGTTCAAAGTATATATGGCGATTCGAAGTTTTAACTTTCGGTGCACTGTGCTCGCCAGGTTTTCGAAAGCATCTAATACTAAAATCTCTTTTTTTTTATTCTGAGAAAAGCGCTATTTTTCCTGCCGTTTTTACTTCGAGCCATCGAAAGTTTTCGAAAATTAATTAAAAGCCAGAAAACCAGGCATCAAAAAGCCCATACTCATTGAACGCTCCGAACGACCTTCGCCGGCGCTCCTCCGGCAGCGGCGCTCAAATTGATTCGAAGCCGGGGCTCTCCTACAAGATCATTAGGGCTATTCATCCTGAACATATATATATAAATGCCCGGGAGAGGCGGGAGCAAAAACCGCGAGGGGCCTCTTACACCCCATCAGCGTCGTTAAAGTGCCGCGTCGCGGAACCACACCGAGCAGCGCGGCCTTCCTCGGCATACGGCTAATTGCATCGGAGCCGTGATATTCGCGCAAAGAAGCGAGGAGAAATCGGGATTGTTCGCGTCGATCTTTGCCTTGTGAAAATTAAGTTTTTCCCTCCGGCCCGGCGCAAAAAACGCGCCGCGGAGAGCTGCGTTATGTCGATATAGAAAGGATAATGAAATGAGAAATTGAACGAGATCTGGGGAAAATAGGTTGTCGTCGCGCTGGAAAAATCCTCGCCCGTTTCATGTAGAAAGTAAAATTTTATCTGCCCGCGGGGGCATTAAAAACTTGCTCCTCGTCGTTTTTCCCCCTTTTTCAGCGCGTGCTCATTTTAAATATTATCGTCTAAACTTAAATTACTATGATTCAATTATAAAATATGATCTCACGGCAAAAACGAGCTTTTATTCTACAATTTGAATGCGCGAGTAAAAAGTGCGGTAATTCGACGGTTAATCGTCGAAAGTTCAGCAAAGCGTCAATTTTTCTCTCCGCACTTTCTAACATTCAGCAAAACAATATTTAATAATCCCTAAATTTTCCGGGCGATAAAATTTTCTCTTTACATCGCGGGCGCAATTAAATTTACGATGGGCTCGACGAGCGACGAGCAAAGAAGAAGAAAGAGAAAACGCGAGTGTCCGCCGCGGCAATTATGTTAAGTCGCGGCGAGAGACGGAGAGACGAGGCAGCGACGCGATTGACACATAATGTCCATCCGGAGAATATTTAGGCGACGTCCGAGACTTACGACGTTTTCTCTCCTTTCTACGGGGCTTGACAAATTGCCCGGTAAGGAGGAAAGGCGCGTTCACAGTGTCTAAGTGAATATGCCAAGCATTTATTATAAATTATAGGTCAAGATGTGCCCGACGCGGCGGGAAAACCTAGAAGTGAAAATAAAGTCGGTAAGGTCATCATTACACGTCAGGCGCTTTATCTTCCAGTACTGACGCGTTTAATGCAAGTATAAATATTTTTTTTCACTTTATTGCATTCGTAATGAAGCGCATAAAATATCATACATTTATCGAAAGTTTCGTTGAAATTTTCTTTGATATTAAGTAGACTGTTACTAACTGGGAGGAAGAAATCATTTTTTATTATCAATATTAGTAATTTTTAATAAACACACCGTTTAAATTTTTCCATTTCTCACTAATGAAATTTCATTCGAGTATTATTAAATTTCAAAACAAATAAATCACAAATCTATATCGAGTAGCTAGCTCCCGTTCTCTCGACAATCTTTCACTCGGACAACATCCAATTTCACGCTTATCATCCTCAGCGCAGCTCACTCGCGCGAGCAAACAATCCGGCGGCCCGGCCGCCGCGACGCGTCTTAATCGCTTATTACGACAAGAGCATTAGCGAAATAATGAATCGGGCTTCGCTCGGGAATTAATACGCCGCTCGGCGAAAGATCGGCGCAGAAGCGAGCGGCAAACTTCTTGTCATCCAGGAATGCCGAGTCAGCGCCGCAGTCTCTCTCACTCCGCTTTTCCCGAGCGAGGTGCCAATCAAATTAAGAGCGGGCGCTCGATCCGTTTCATTCCGATGTTTTCCCGCTCGGAGACGCCGTTCCCGAGACGCGCGAGAATCGAAACCCTGGCGGGGCGGCTCTCTCTACTTCGCCGCTTCCGCGCTGGGCTGCGAAATTCCGCGACGGGGCCGCTTTCCTATATATTCTGCATGTATTATCGTCCATTGCGACTGGATGCCAATGCGCTTCTTGCCGATTTTATATGCTTTCGGCGAGATTTTAGCGACGAGTCGGTTGGGAAAATTATAGTTGTTGTGTATATCTCGCGGGAAAGTTTTCAATTGGAGTGGCGAGCGTTTTTGTTCCAAGTGGGATGCTAGTCTCCGAGAAAATGAGGTTTTACTTTTTACTATTATTAGAGAGGTTTTAATATAATGTTCTATAAAATAATACGGCTATTTATTAAGAGTCTTTTAATATTTTCTGGAACGTTTTCTCATTACAAATTCGCAGCACATCTACGTTTCGGATAAATGTTTAAATAACTGTAACCGCAGCGAGTATATCATTTTTTAAACACTTTTCCGTTTTAACGAACCTCCCAAAAGCAGACGGTTAATTATTCTGATATCTCTCGGTGTCCTACATACTCGTCTTAAAACTCTCGAGCGACTCCCCTAATTGCCCATTTATATTCATAAATTCCCAACCGAATTCGTCGCGGGACGTATAAATTATTGCGCAAGAGCCTGTCATTACGACGGTGCAGCATCTTGCCCCCCCGAAAACGTTATCCGGAAAAAAGAGAGCAAAGTGCATATACATCAGCCAGCGTCCATTTAAATGAACGGCCTCGAGCTCGGAATTGTCATTGTCCGCGAGATTTCAGCGCGCTGTACCACTTTCCGAACTGCAACGTAACACTTTCCGAGCCGATATCGGCGCGCCGCGCGTTTTATCGCCTCGAATAAAAAGAAAAGGAGAACACCTTCCCCCAATAAAGTAAGAGTACACCTTGGCGGAGCGCGCGCGCTCGCTGATGTAATTGCCCGCGGACTCGAGCCTCGGTGCCCAGAGCAGCGGCAGCTCGGCGTTAAAAATTAAGTCGATATTCCTGCCGCGGAGGGGCGGAGCTCTCCGGTCGGCGGTTCCTTTTGAATCGCGGGGCCGGTAGCGTCTTGAGACGATAAAGGCCCGCCGTCGTGCGTGCCGCCGAGCGAACGGGATTGCCCACACACGAGTCACCTACTTCCGACACCTCTCTTTCTGCCGCTCGACGCTTCACGCGCCTCTGAGCAATCATGCTGATGGCTTTTGCGCCGCTGCCGTATCTTTTAACTCGCTGCAACGCGGCCATTTTTCTGGCCGCCGCCGTTAACTACTCGAGTGATAAGTGCCGACCTAATTTTCGGGGTATTTTATTTTCTTTTATCGATGTAAAAACAAATGATCTCGAGTTGAAGGAGTTGGGTTTAATGTACAATATAAAATCAATGATATTATACGTCATGGTTTTTCGAAAAAATACGCGAGAAATTCGAAGAAGGCACCGAATTCTAAAACGAAAATTAAGTTTTTACGCTGTTAAAAAAAGGAACGAAAATAAAGCGCGTTCGGAACTTTTTCACCCAAAAGAACATTTAGCAGCCGGCGTTTCGACCGGCACTGGGACGCAATAACGAGCTTCCCCAAACATTGCGCGAAAAATGACGGACGACCTTTCGCAAAAAGCCAAGATAGATTTATACGCATCCTGCCCGCAGTCTCCGCGTCGAGCCAAAAGTAACGATCGGCAATCTCTCAAAGCGTCCCAAGCGCGCGCTTTCAGCATTTTTCGGCTCGATATTGAATTCGTCGCGCGTCATCCGCGCGGCGAAAATGGAAAATTACGCGCGCACTTGCACTCGCGAGCAGCTCGCGCGTATATCATCATCGAAATTATCGCTGCAACGACTAGCGCTCCTTTTCCCCACCCCCGTTTCGAGAGGCAACCTCGTTCAAGGAGAAATTCAGTTTCGACGAGTGGAAAAGTTAACGAACCTCTCGGCTCGAGCACTTATCGTCAGTGGGTGAAAAGCCCTTTTTTTCGAATCCTTTCCAGTCTCTCTTTTGCGGGCGCCACTTTGGGATTCGCGAACGCGCCTCGATGGCTGATGTATATAGGCGCCGTTAATAAGCGTATTCGATGTACGCATTCTGACTGCTGTCGCTGCCGCGGAGAAAGACTTTACCATAACTTTTCATTTAAAGCGTTGGACCGCTGACATATATTTCGATTCGCATAGTAATTCTCTATTTTATCGCCGAGATAAATAAATGACAAGTCTAGCATACAGATAGCGGATACTCGAAGAATTATTTATTAGCAAAATAAATAAAGCTTAATCCCCTCGAAGCGGAGCCGTTGCTTATCCTTAAAAACAAGGACCCTCCTCGATTTACAAACTCCCTTATCTGAACGAATTAAACTTGCAAATGCAGAATCCGCGAAGCTAATCTCAATAGCCCTCAAACTACCATTCGCACTTAGAAGCTCGTAGTTTTGCACGGCGCCAGAACCGCATCGCCGATGGGTGTCCCGTCGATAATTTCCCGCCGCGGTGCGCCCGGCTTGCGAACGCGATCGCTGTACCGGCGCTCGTACATCGCAGCACGCGTATACCTCCGGCACGCGGAAATGTTTGTTTACCGGCCGCCGGCGGTAGAGATGCGCCGGTTTACTCTCGTTTTGTTATTGTAGATTTTCCACTTAATGACGTGATTCGCAGCGTAAAAGCATCGGCTGCTTCGAGGGCGTACGCTGGCTTGTGCGCCTCCGAGGTGGTTTTCGTGTAATACGCGCGAGAGGATCTGGGTAATGAAACGTATCGGTGGCACGCCATGCAATTTTAGGAATGCACATGTTTACGGAGTAACTGTTTTTGACTTTGGAGATGGTGATCGCTTTATTGCACGAGCGGAGGTTGCATAATAATCCGGTGCGGGAGACGTGCGACGATGGCCTAATAATTATGGAGCTTCGCTTGATGTCGTTTGTGGCTCAAATAGAAAAGGGAGATATGTAAAAATGACTGGTTTCCATTGCCTTGAGCCTGGAGATTCTGCTTAGCTTCAATTTCTGAGGTGGCACTAGGCTGATTCGTTGTTTTCTCTTTATAATTCACCAATTCAGAGCATTCGAAAGCTGAGATCAAACCCTGTACGGAAAACAAATTATTCGAAAATCTTTATTTCTTCAAAAGTTGCAACTACAAACAAAAAAAATTACATCGAAGCAATTTTGGTCTATTTTTGTTGTAAATCTTCGTTTTGATATAACTTTTGAACAAAAATGAAGATAAATAGATGTGTATGATTCTAATATTCGAAAAAATTAAAAATTAAATTTAATAAAATAGATCCTTTATTTGCACTGTCATTGTAGAATCAAAGACCACTTGAAAATGTATGGACACACTTTTTTCAATAAATAGGACTTGTGATCTTAGCTTTGAATCCTCTCAATTAAAAGTTCTAAAATTCATTGTTCTAAAATTATGCGTGATTAAAAACAACCATAAATATAGATTTTAACTAAAAAAAGCACATAACTTTTGAAAAAAACTAACGTCAGACTGAATGTATGTGGTTTCTTTATTAATTTTTGTTAGAAAACATATCTGAAAGTTACAACAAAATCCGTGACTCAAACGAATGAATCCTCTCCTTGTCGTATCACCTCCTTGATTAAGCTTTGTACTGAAAAATACTGCAAAATAACATAAAAAATGTATCAAAATATTTGAACGAATCATCAAACAACTAGTAGATTAAATAATCTCTTATTTTTTGTACTTGAAAAGGCTGTATTTGTAACTCAATAAGGCACCATTAAGATTTAATTTAAATTTATTCTTCGAGGAGGCAGGTGCGCACGAGGGCGTCCATCACGGAGTACGGATCGCAGTTGGAGCTCGGCCGGCGATCCTGGAAGTAGCCCTTCTTCTCCGCGGCGACGATTCCCGGTATGCGGACGCTGACGTTACGTTTGGCGACGCCGCAGCTGAAGTGGTGGATGCTGCTGGTACCGCAGCTGTCGGTGAGTCGGCGCTCGTTGTCCCTGCCCTCGCGCGGGTCGTACGCCCGGATGTGCTTCTCGTGCCGATTGCTCAGCTTCTGGATCGCCCTCTTGATCTCGACGATGCCGTTCTCCTCGCGCATCGCATTGGTGGAGAAGTTGAAGTGGGCGCCGGCGCCGTTCCAGTTGCCCTCCACCGGCTTGGGGTCCAGTGACACGACCACGCCGCACTCCTCGGCGATGCGGTGGAGGATGTAGCGAGACACCCACAAGTCGTCGCCGGCTTTAATGCCTAAGCTCGGCTCGATCTGAGGAGGGACAAAATTTTCGAGGTTGGGTCACTAAGTTAAGCCGAGCTTAGAGCTTTGCAATCGCGCGAAAGTCACGTAAGACTCTTTGTGATCGAGGCTTTGTGCAATCGGTCAAAATTCTATTCCGAGACTTGGAATTTCATTGTTTTTAAAGCTATTATTATAAAGAGTGCTTAATGAAACAAGTTGTCAGCTTTTTTCATTCATTGATAAGTTCTTGTCGGAAAAGTAAGTAATATATCAGTGAAGTTACAGGTTACACGTTTATATAAGGAAAATTGGGTACATTTAGAATAAAACAGTATAAATCTACAATCCAAAATATTTTCTACTTTCAATAAAACTAGTACTTAAATCAATCCCAGAATATAATACCAGAAAAACTACGAATCAAAATCATGCAAAAAGTTGAAAAAAAAAACGGAAAGTTTGTCTTTTAAATTAAAATAATTTATTTACATTTTTTTGGTCGTTCGAAGCTTAAAAATTTCAATTTTTAAAAGTTCTTAATTCAGAAAGCATATTTTAAAAACTATATGTAAATTTTAATTTTAAATTGTAAATGTTAAACATTAATAAATTAAGATTTGTCAAAGCAATATTCTTATATAAAAAAAGTGCGGCATTCTCGGGAAGAATCTTTCTCAAATTCAAATCCCCAAATAAAGCTTCGACGCGAAACACGATTTTAAAGCAAAATTATCCCACATTATACGACTTGTACAGCGCATAAATCTAGCGCGCTTTATACACATCCCGGTTTTTATTATTTTTCACAAACGTGTTATGACATGTTCAGTGATTACTTAAACTTAACAAGTTTATATAACTTATGCAATAAGCTCGCCTTTTAATAGACCTACAGGCGCACGCGATAAAGTGAATTTAAAAACACTTTGGCTACTATATAAACAAAACAACCACACGCAGAGAGCTCTTAATCAGCGCTGCGCCAGAAAAAAAGCTCCGACTTTATACAACCCATCTTTTTTTCAAGCACTTCTCAATTAACCGGAAAGCAAAGCAAAGTATTACCTGGTATCCCCACTGAGACGGCATGACCTCCGCGTTGGTACCACAGATGGGGACTCCAGCGTACAAGCAGGCGCGATAATGGGCCTGGACGATCTCGCGACCGATGACGCGGTCGGCGCCGACGCCGCAGTAGTAAGGTCCCTGGGGTGCGGGGAATCCGTCCTTCGGCCAGCCGAGGGGCCTGCCGTCCACGTCCATGAAGGTGTACTCCTGCTTGATACCGAACCAGGGTCTCCTGCTCCACCTGATTTCCATAGCATCCTTGCATTTCAGGCGATTGTTTGTCGCGGTCGGAGTCTGGTCGAAGTTGTAGGTCTCGCAGAGCGCGAGGACGTTTCTGCCGCAGCTGAAGGGGTTCTTGTAAATGGCCACCGGGTGCAGGGTGATCTCGCCTTTCTCGCCGTGGGCTTGATATGTCGAGCTGCCGTCGTAGGTCCAGTCGGGAAGCTCTGCAAATGCGAAAAAAGGCCAAACAGACATTTTATTATTAGTTTCAAGTGTCGAGATGCTGTCTTTTAAAAATTGCGCTCAAGAACAGTGTGCCTTGAACAATGTGAAATATTTTATAGCGCAGAAAGTTGTAAATTAGAGACCTGCATCTCAGTCGGAGGAAAATATATGGTGCGACACCGTTTCAGTCGATGTGCTATTTCAATATTAACGTGACTTTAGCGTGTTATTTCGAAGAACAGTATCTGTTTTTCGAACATGAATTCATAACTGTGGGTTAACCAGGAATATTCCATTAATGATGAATAATTTGCTCACTTGATGGATTATGCACGAATCTGCAGACAGTTCGGGTTTTGCTTCTCAAACCTTCGCCGGTGCCGTCGATCCAGATGTATTCCGCTTGAATTCTGTCATTTGGCTCGACCGCCAGGTCAAAATATCTGTTCAGCAGGGATTTGTCGAAAGCCGCATTCGGCTTTAACATTTTTTGCGACATGGTGAATTTGGTGATTCTGCAATCGGACGTCAACATTTCGCTCATTATTATTTTGCGGAAAATCATTGATAGAATTTAGAGAAGCTAATTATCCTAAAGATTACTATATCCTAAAGATTACTATACTATATATACTATAATTTAATAGAACTAATTTTTAATAGAACAGTTCTCTCGGTGTAATAATGCAATTTTAAAGCCCACTCCTCTTTAAATGGCAAAACGTAATCCTATAGTAATCATTATCTATCAGATACAACAATAAATGTCTTTGTTGCCACAATAATGATTTTACTTAAAAATTATTTAACATCGCAATCTTGTCGCTATTAAGACTCATTACCTCCGACCATCGCGTAAACAAAGCTGCCTGTACATCTACTCTACTAATGTTTGTCAATAAGTTCACAGAGTTCGAGCATTTTTCAGTATCTCGAATCCAGAATTGTCGCGGTGAGCAATCGTACGTTGTAGCGCTAAACGTTAACGTTAAACTTACATTTTTCAATGTTTGTAAGACATCGATAATCGCCTCTTATCAATCAATAAATAAGTTGAAAGCATTGAAATGCATAAAAGCAGATTTTCTGTTGCGATTAAATGAACGAGAACCAATTTTTCTAGGTTGATTTAGAAAGAGATATATTTTAATGTAATTTTTTTTAAAGTCCGATATAATTGACGTCAAATCTTGATTGTACTTGTTAATAATCGAAATTATAGAATTTCTTAAAAAATAATATTAAGTGCAAAGCATCTCATTATCCAATAAAAAATGCATGCAGTCAAAACAGTACGATCTACGAATCTTGCGCCCTCGACCGACTCGTGCAGACCACCTCTTTAAATTGAACTTACTTTTCCTTATTCGGCTCTTGGTGCGCTGCTTCCAAATCCAATTGTGTTCTAACTTTAAAATTGAAGCGTTTTTAAAGTCTCGGAGATTGACTGTCTTTGAAGTTCCGGAGACTGACTGCCAGTGCTCTTATTCCTCATCTGTCTCATCAGCTCGATGGCATTGTTTTCCCCGAGTAATGAAGTAGGGATGCTTCCCTGTCCTAATAGGCTGCTAAGTTTACGATGAGGTCGGACAAAACGGCAATTGGTCCTTCGCTCCGTGGGGGCCTAAGTCTAGGATGATCCAGTCACCTTGCAATAGATGGCACCGAGGGTTTCACTTTTGCATATAAAGTTTGTTAAATGGGTAAAATACAAAGTGTTAATAAAAAATATTAATTAAAAGTAATAAATCACTAAAATAAAGCTATCGATATAAAAACATTAAGCGAACAAACAAATTTAAAATACAAATAGGTAGCTGAAATAAATCTAATTTTCTTTCAAAATACGGCCATGTAAGAAAAAGCTCTAATTTTCGTTTTGAATGATCTGAGTTTTGAAGAATGACATTAATATTTCGATTTCCACTAGGAAATATAATAAATCACCCTAGAATTCCTGGACCTTCCCTCGTCGAGGGATTGAAACTTTTCCTCGAATATTCATATTTTCCGAAACACAAAACCACACGACTACAATAAATGCAGACCGCAAAACCGACGCCTCCATTTATCCAAAAAGCTCGATTAAAAACAATGACAAAGCAAGCTCCAATATTATCAACGCAGAGCGAAATAGGAACTCGGCAATTATTCTATACTATTCATCAAAACATCGTGTTGCAGGAAACAATAGAATTTTGAAAAATTGATTGATTAAACAAGATGAAACATCGTCCAGGTATTCGATTGTTTAAATATTCCAAATCCGGAAATTGCCAAGTCGAGCGTTTCGCAAGCAATTTACCGATCGTATAAAGCAAGAAAATTGATAAAAGGCCATTACCGGCAAACAATCATCATACATCGTTCGACGAGGCATGAATCTCCTCGCTCTTTCAATAGGCTCGTTCAGGAAGGCGATATTTCGATAATCCCCGGCATCTCCTCAGGCGCGTACATCATAATCCTCTCCCACACCGTCGAGAATAATCGTCGGCAACTTTTCATATCCCCCGTCCGACAACTGTATCCCCGCTCCCCCCCTCTCTCTCTCTCTCTCTCTCCCGAGCGGCCTCTCTTCCCAGCGAATAAATCGGGGAAAAACAAAAGCTCGATCGACGCCTGGCTCATAAATCCCGCTTAAAAAGGCTTTTCCGCGTCGAACAAAAGGAGTGATAATTCTCCGGCTTAATCCCCGGCTCGCGCGACTAACTTCCTTAAGGAAATAAGTCGCGGCCAGTTCGTAAAACCTCTCGCGACTTCTCACGGGAGCTTTCGTAATGATATCGGGAGAGAGAGAGAGAGAGAGAGAGAGAGGGACGATAGGATCGGCGAGAGGTCGTTGCCTCTGCCCGCTGCTTCCGTGTAGAGAGGTTGGAAAAAATTGCGCGCGAACGTCGCGATTCGATAATCGCACGCGAACGCGCGTGTGGATATAGGAGCGGCCCGCAAGGGAGATTTGCGCGCGCCGATGCTGCCGCCGCTGCTTCCGAAGATTCCTTTTTCTTGATTACCGTTGGAATTATTGAGAGGAGGTGGGGGG
>UCOM01004149.1:0-13660 GCA_900474385.1 Ormyrus pomaceus
GAGAGAGACAGAGGGGGGGGGGGGGAGGCTGAAATGCTCGAGTATTAACACGAGCAAATGGCTAAACGGAACTTACGAGTCATGAGACCATATTTCATGACAGCACGTCATGAGAGAACATTACTGTTAATATGATGTAGCTCTCTCGCTCTTGCTGTATATGCACCTGCTTGAATATATGCATGAGCCAAATTAGTTGAATTTCCCGAAGCCTCGTTGCTTTCATTTCGCTATTTTAAGCCGGCTGACAACAATTCTCATTTGCGGCCATAAAAAATTGTAGTTTTTTTTTGTTTTGTTAAGCTGGCTTTGTACAGCGTATACTTTTAACGAATACGAGTGCTTCGGTGCAAAAGACAGCGACGCCAGCGAAAATGTCAGAAAACAAAGCGCGTATTGATAGGCGGGGAAGAGAAAAGAGCATAGTTTGCGGTCAGATAAAGCCAGTCCATCTCTTTGGGCTGGCCGTTATTGATCAATCACACCAAAAGCCCTGCGTTTTAAAGGTAACTCCTGGAAAAAGACGAAAAGCGCAGCCGGCGCGCAGAGAGGGAACCGAGGGCAAATAATCGATAAAATGCACAAGCTCGGTGGTTAACGAGGAAGCAAACCGAGAGAGGAACGATGATGCCGGGTATAAAAAGAAGCAACAACGAGCCAAAGGATCGCTCGCGTACCCTGTGTGTATGTGTGTTTCGCGTATAAAAATAAAGACTTTAAGCCATCAAAGATGAGGCGGGCGAAAGAGCGTCTCTCTCTCTCTCTCTCTCTCTCTCTCCGGAGCATGGAAGCGGATGAACCTTAAGCGATACGTGAGAGGTCGATTGGCTATCGTGCGAGAAAGCAAACCCGCACGCGTGCCATATACGAACGGAGAAAGGTCAGCTCGTTAGAGTTCATTTACGGAGGTCCAATCAGGCCGATTGGTGGTCGTTACCCCGGCCGTCAGTTTTTCTCCTTTTATTAGCTCCAGCCTCTGCCGTGCCTCCCTCTCCCTCTCTCTGTCTCTCTCTCTCTCCCTCGCAAACGTACACATCGGAGCCAAAGGGGCACAAAAGGTATATAGGGAATGGGAGAGAAGAAGGTTGACGCTGAGCTCGAATTGAAATCAATTCTGTTGCGCACGTTCGGACTTCGATATTCACTGCGTGGAGGCTTGCGGACGTGCTCCACTGGCCGCCGTGGCTCTCTGCGCGCGCTGCTGGATTTTATTTAACAACGGGACTTGGTTTAATCACAGATTTCTTTGTTTTTTTCGCTGATCAGTGCCATCCGTTGCGGCGTCTCTTCCGACTTTAAAGATATTTTTGGATTATGTTGCACCGAATTCTTGGGGTATTTTTGGCGAGCGAAAATATTAGCCGCTTCGACGAGCTTCGGATATTTTTCGATATATTTTATATTGTTTTGTTCCGTTTGCAGTATTACCTGACCAGATACGTTAACTTTTTCCAGAGTTACTTCCTTATTTTATTAACAAAATCTATTTTAGAGACGACTAAAAGTCGAATAAAATCAATAACACTGAATTTTTTGTACAAACGAGAATTAGCCACGCAAACACCGTAAACATTTTAGGAAAAAATAAAATCGAGGAAAAGAAATAAATTGCTTTAACTAAATTTCTTTTGCAGATAGAATAGGTTAATGAATTACTCGGGTCTACTTAAAACTTTTAACGGGTCTTCCCGTAAATTAAGTAATCAGTTCATCATTTGAAATGCAGCTTAATACTTAATTAGAGTACGCTCGTACAAGAGCGGTCACGCTTATCTTGTTTATTCACGCGAAGGTAAACACTTTTCCCTCCCATATAAAATTATGATGCGCAGCACGAAATGCTAATTTTTATAAAAGAAACTGATAGCGCCTTCCTCGGGAGTTCGCCCCCCCCCTCCCCCCTCGGCACTTCGCGCGAGAGGCGCAGCGGCATTTTGTCGCAGCTCTAAGTCTTCTCCTAAGCACATAATGCCGGCAGCGTGCGGCCGCGTTCATTGCGCAGAATAACAATTATCTCTTAAGAAAGGCTGTAAATACGCGCGACGGCGTGTCGCTCCCGCGGCGAGAGAAGCCGTTTACGGCTCCACCTCGGCAGATGCAAAATTTATCAAGTCCCTCTTCGGGCTGGGCTGGATTCCCATTTTTTACGGTGCAGCTGCACCGCGCGCGGCGCCGATCAAATTCGCGTAAGTGCGAGAAGCGGCGGCGGCGGCGGCGGTGCGCGTGGCTGCTGCGTGCATACAGGTTGTTCGCGCAGCCAGCCCCGCTATTCCCGCGATGACTCTTAAACTTTCGCGCTGAAATTTAATTTGGCCGAAAGCGTTTAGCGGCGCAACGTGCCGCATTATAATTGCGCGAAGGAGTTTAATCGCGATAATGGTTCGGCGGAGCCTTTTTTTTTGCCCTGCTCTCCTTCCGTGGCTATTGTTTTGCAATTTCGTATATGGGAGCTCGAATGAATTTGATGGATAGAGAGGTCGAGCTTGTAGTGCGATAATTTTCTTTGCCTCGATTAGAAAATTCGACGATTTTTTCGGTAATTAATCCCGACGTTTATAGAAAATCTTTGACCCGCAGGCACGCAGCCTTTATTTCTATAATGTTCATTTATTACAGCATTATCCAAATATTATACACTTAATCGAATAAGCGGAATGGCATCGGCAATTCGCTAGCTAATGCTGTGTGCGGAGCGGGAAAAAGCTCGCGCTCGCGAGCAAAGAGCAGCGATCGGCGGCGCGAAATTGGCAGTTCGTCTCGGAAATAACGGGTTATCATCGTGACGGCCAGGCTCTAAGGCGCTTCGGTTATTTATCGACATGATAGAACGGCCTTTGCTCGGACGTCCGAAAGGGAGGGCAAAAATATGCAGGTTCGGGGGGGTAGAATCCAGTCTCGCGCACGGCTTACCGCATGTTTTATCGATTCCTGCGGCGCTGCTCTCTCTCTCTCTCTCTCTCTCTCCCTCTCCGCGCACAAAGGTTCTCGATAAATTGCATTATTACGCAGACTGCTTGACTTAAATAATGTCGCGCGCCTATATATCCGGATAAGCCATCACTGTAATTTGGGCGGCGCGCGAGAATGCATTATATTTTGCGCGCTAAAGCGTCTATCAGTGCGCGGCGTCGGTATGCCGTAACGCGGCTCTAGTTCCACTCTCCGGAGAGTGAGAGAGCCGCGACTTAATAGGTAATTACTCGGGCGTCGCGCCTGTGGATATACGCTCTCGCTCTTTCTCTCTGCTGTTTCAGCGGCAGCGCCGAGTGCGCATGTCTATGGTGTTTGGGAAAGAGAGAGAGAGAGAGAGAGAGAGAGAGAGAGAGAGAGATACATCGCTTTATTTATGCTGCGGTGCGGCGTTAGATGCAGGCTTCGCTTGGGAGCTCAGCGAGCTTTATAGAGCAGTAGAATTTATAAGATTTTTGATGGAAGAAAAAATAAGAAAACGGAGAAAAAATTGTGCGTTACGGCTTGGTACACAAATCGACATAAATAATTAATCATAAATAATTAACGTATCTCGCTAACCTAACAGATATAACCGCAAACTAATGATTCGATTCGTAGCATTGATTTAATTTTTTTTATAAGAAATTATTTTAAAACTTTAAAAACATTAATTCCGCTAATCCCATTGTTAGTTTGGAATTATATTAGTTGTGAGAGTTAACAAGTTAGAAGCAAGCCGAGTTAATTAAGCAAGTTAAGTTAATTATTGATTGATGTTATTTATTATTCAAGCACTCAAGTTCTACGAAAGGAGCCACTTAAATCGATCGTATGGAAATAGCAGCAGCGCACTTTTATTTAAAACCGAAACACAGCTAATTACAAAGCCATTTTGTAAGCGATCGACAAAATAACCATTATCCTCCAGTTAAGGATTGATTTATCAGCGACCCATCGACGTGAAGCAGCTTCCTTCCGGAACACCTCAAATATTTGAAATTCATGTACACATCAGTTAATCGATCGGATAATTATGTTTCGCCTGCTATTTTACGAGAGTTTACCCCCCAAACGTCAGAATCGATCACCTTGCTATTGCTTTCAGGGTGTATCTATAGGCCAAGTGCACATAAGAAGCTCCTTCGCCGCACGCTAAATATATATGTAGGTGACGAAATTTGGGTCATTCGTGTGTACTTTCGTGTCAATTATGATTGGGTCTTGGTGGCTCTCTATCTGTCCCGACTCCTCTCCGTTAGGCCGACACAAACTTTGCGTGATTAATCGTAAGAGGTCGGGCAACCTTTTGAAAACTTAACGCATAGAAATGTCTTACATCGAAATAAAAATAAATATAATTTATTATTTAATTCCCTCTAAGGGGTCGTTAATCGAATGGAAGTTTTCGTCCCTTTATTAATTATGTAGTCGGTGCCGCTCTGGCAGAAAATTGAGCGGTTCAACCGGCCTTATCAATTGGATCCAATAGAGCTTTGCACCAGTTAGAACTGCCGAGTGTATAAAAATATTCGCGAAAGTATATAGAAAGGAACTTTAGTTTTGAAATAAGCTTTAGTATTTAAATTAAGAAGATCTTTTACGCTTACTATTGTTTTTTTTAAACATTTGATATGTGTCTGATGTGAAAAATTGAAAATAGAATCATATTAGAAAAAAATGAGCTAGGTTACGTGCCTATATAATCCGAGCACTCAACCAAAAATAACCAAAGTTTTGCATGTTTAATTGCAATATTTAACAACCTCTTACGCGATAAATTCATTCAAATTTCAATTAAGTTTAATGCGATTGATTCCTTGACTATTGAATGAAATTGTTCATTTTTTATTGACTATCTACTTGAAATGTAAAAAGGGTACTATTTGCTATTCGCATAATAAAGTGTTCGAAACAGTCTGGGGCGCGGTGGAAATGCGCTGACAAAATAGGCAGGAAGAGCGAGGCGGCGAGTGAAAAGAGCGGGAAAGAGCGAGAGGGAAGCATCGATCTGGGGAATGCATTTTATATTTAATGAAACGAAAATAATGCTCTGATGGCATTTGATTGATGTGCAGTTACTATTACTGATCTTCCTGCCCCTCTCTCCTGACCCCCGCCGTGGCGAGTGTGTATATAAATTCGCACACGCGGCCGCGCACAGCCGAAAAGCCAAGTGCGCGCGCGAGAGGGAGAGAGAAAGAGCAGCGAAGTGTGCCAGAGTTAGGCGGACCGTAACGACACGCGCGGGGAAGTTGCCTCGCAAAAAACTGGATCGAGTGCGTTCATTCGGTTGATTCGTTTGCGCGACCTCGAACCTTTTTTATTGGGACTGGGCATCGCGCAAACGCGCGAGCTTTCTCCTTCCTTCTCCTAAAGAGGGTGCGGGGAAAGCAAGTGTGTGTGCGTGTGTGTGTGCGCGCGCGCGTGTACGTGTGTGGTTGAGAGAGAGAGTAGAAATGAGAGTGGTAGTAGGGTGATATTATTGCATTGGACATCAATCACTGCTGATTCGAGTTATTGACTTGTTGGATTAAGTTTTTTTTTTATTGCTATTTATTCTTTTATAACGAAGTACATTGAAATAACACTTATATAAAAGGATTACGCCTTTCGTCATCAAGATTATTTTGAAAAATACTTTACTATTTCCCGATATATTTCAAAGCTAGGATTAGTAACATTGTGGCAAGCCCTATTTTCAATAGTAAGTGCACCGTAAATCAATGGTAACTTAAATAAAGAAGTCATTTCTTTTACTTTCTAATAAAAACATGAAAAGTTATTTTTAGTAGTTTATAGAGATTTTAATATGAGTTGTACGATTGGTAATTGGGATTGTTTTCAACAGAAAAATTATATTTATAATTACTGTTCTGGAGTCGCTTATTGTAACTCGCTTCCCTTACGAGAAAGAGAGGAGGTGAGAGAAAGAGAGAAGGTAAAAGAGAGAGAGAGAGAGGAGGTGAGAGAAAGAGAAAAGGTAAAATGGAGAGAGAGAGAGAGAGAGAGAGAGAGGAGGTGTGAGAGAGAGGAGGTAAATGCAAGAAAGAAGAATGCATTTCACACATAAACCACTTATATTAAGGTCATCATGACAATAATTAATCAAGGGAAATGAGAAAAGATAATCTAATGTCATTCGACATCTGAACGTCAAATAAAATCAAATAAATCTTTGTCTAATAAAATCATTTAAATAAAAAAACTGTCTTGTCTTTTCTTTTTCTGTCGCGCTACTACGTCGTGTACTAATAATTACATTATATAATTACTAATAATTAGACACGCTGCGAGAAGCAACAAATTCTGAATGAATTTTTTATCGCTTTAATTAGTATAATGCTTATTTTCTCTTACGAAGGAGCTTAAATAATAAAGCACAGAAATTGAAAAATTAAGCAGTGTCTATTTCTGTATTATATCCACAGTAGTTCCATCACACTCAATTATTTTAAAAATAATTTATAATGCTGAAGGATGTAGAATTAACAACATCGTGAAAGCATATTTTTAGAAATGGAAACAATCGCCTCCTGTTTTTTTTGACAGTATCACCTGAGCTCGAATTATTTATTGAAATATTTAATGTTATTAAATATCGATAATTCAAGTGATGTTTAAAACTACATCACCGGTCAAATGATGTAAATTAAATTTTTATGTACAGAAGCTTAAATAAAAAAGCTCCGAACGAACGTCGACGAATTACGCAGTGTCAACAATTTCAGTACTTCGACAACAGCGCCATCGTTACTTTACAATTATTCATACTCCCGCGCTGTAATCAGAAGCTTTCACATCTTAATTCATAATAAATTACGTATCACGATAGTTTCTATTCAGCTATCGCATCAAAGTATGGAAATTGCTTGAATTTACATAATCGTAATTAATCGTTAATTGAGCGAAAATCTGGCCGCCATCCCTAACGCGAGCCGCTCCCCCGTACAGCTTCCGCCGATATTCCCTCAACAATTTGACACCGCGAGCCTCGTATCCGCTTATCCGATCCTCCTCTCCCTCTCTCTGGCCTTTGATCTCTTCGGCGCATCGCGCTCCCCGGCGCCGATCCCCGCGCTTTAATTTTCCACAACCGCTCGTATATGTATAAATGCGTTGCGCGCGCTCGCGAATAATTGTCGCGGAGCTTCTTCGAAATGCAGCCCGACGAAACACGCCGAGAGCCGCTGGGCGGAGAGAGAGAGAGAGATCGAAGCTCGCGGGCCGGAATGAAATTTTTAAGCCGGCCCTCAATAATGAACGTTATCATTTCCGCGGCGCGGAGGCCGCGAGTCAATTTGCTGGGCGTGTTTATGCAACGACCGCGCTATTTTAATGTCCCCCCCCCCCCCCCCCCCTTATAAACTTGGCGCGCGGAGCGCTGCAAATGTGTGGGAGCTTATGCGCGCGCGAGAGGGTGTGGATAAGCTATTCGAATGCTACGTCATGATTTTCAAAATCCACAAGGGCTTTTCCGCGATGAACGCTTCGGCGATAATGACTGCGTCGTTTTCAGAGAACTCCGGAATGGCTTTCCGATTATAAGCCAAGTATATAACTAGTTGGTGTAATTGTTGCGCATTGTGGGGTATAATTTATGCGGAGCACAGTTAAGATTTAATTATTATTATTTAATGTTTTAATTTATATCACTGGAAATCCCATCGAAAATTCGTGTTGCCTAATCTGGTCGTTTTGCTTAATGATTAATGATAAATTTAATTATTAAAAATGTATGATTAACAAATGAAATATTATTAATAAAATGTTAAAAGGATATTTGCAATCTAATTGAAAATTTTTCAATTACAATACATCAGATAATTTCTTTATATTACTGGAAACCCCATCGAAAATTCATATATTGCCTAATTTGGTCGTTTTGCCGAATGATTAACGATAAATTTAATTATTAAAAATGTATGATCAATGAAATACAAATATTAATAAAGTGTTAAAAGGGCTGTATCTGCAACCTAATTGAAAATTTTTCAATTACAATACATCAGATAATTCAATAATTTACTGCTAATAGCATTGCTTAATTATATGGGTTCGATTCGCGTACATTTTAAATAAAAATATAAGAATTTAAGGGCTATAGCCATTTAATAACTGAAAAACCTTTTGTTTTATTTTTTAAATTCATCAAAGAAACACTCCGATTTGTCAAATGAAATGAATAGCGCGGCAATATCGATCGACCGATGCAAGCATTAATCGAGCAGTTTAAGCCGATCGAGCGACTTAATTCCTCGCCGTACGAAATCCCCTCTTTTTGCAAAAGACGCTTTTATTACAGAAGCGCGCAGCCATTGTTCCGCTCGCATACACGCCAAAGGATCGGGACGCGGCATTGTAGGGCAGAGCAATTATGTAGGAGTAAGAAAATCGGGCGCAGAACGTTCTACCTTATCGTAAAATCGCGAGGGAACAAGCGGAGGAAGAGAGGTGGGGTGGGGGAGAGTGGAGGCAAAGGAGGGTTCGGACAGGAAAAAGAAATTTATTGGGAAGAGCTTAAGTCCCGCAGTCCGTGATGCAGCAGTGATCAGATCGCTCCGTTTTCGGAGGCAAGGAAAATTCGAGCTCGTCGATTTTCAAAAGATGATATCTCTCACCTGCTGCTGCTGGTTACGTGAGAGGGTCCGAGGGTGCCGGTAGTACTATGAATTTAGCGGGGGATGCTTCCACTTCGGACTCCTCAACCTTCGGTTACCTTCTTGAAAGCGGAATCACGTCTTGCCTCTTCCGGATTGCTCGCGGACGACTCGAGCAATTTTTATCCCGGGGAAGAATTTTATTTTTCTCGCTTTACGTTCGTGTAAAACAAAACAGTGAAATTTATCGGTTTTTTTAAAGACAATTTTGAATTTTATTCCCTGAATTTTCCAACAATTTTCTAAAAAAAAAGAAAATACTTCGCTCGAAGGAAAAATATTCCAAGCCCGCGGAAAATATTTGGAAAATTTGGCATCACTCTTTCATTTTTCGATCTGCCGCTGCAGAGAGTTGAAGAGGAAAGGGTGAAAAAAAAAGTTTGTGTGCAAAAAGTTTGCATGGCGAAGGACAAAAATAACGTAGAAAAAGAGTGGCAGAAGATATAATGAGAATGGATGGAGTAGAGTTGAGTTGGAGACAGTTAGGAAGATGGAGAATGTGACAAGCGGAAGTGGAAAGCGAGAGATAAAATGAAAACGTAGGGATTTTGAGCATGAAGGGATAAATCCACCGAAAGAGCTAAATGAGTCGATTTTCGCTTAACAATGATTCTACCTAAATGAAAGACGTTATAATTCGAGCTCGAGCGAACTTCTTTTACTTTGATTTATATAACAGCCTTGCTTTCGACTGAGCACTATTTGTTACTAGGATAATGCGGCAAGCCGTTTGTAAGGATAAGAGATTTAATAAGGCGATAAAGCAACAAGTAATATACCCTTATATTTTAAAATCCGCGATACACCGGGAACATTGTAAATCGGCTGCAATCGGCAAAGCTCATCTTTATTCACCCCCCCGACGTATCGCGGAGCCGAGTAACTCGCGCTATATAATTGGCAAATGCGGTAAGAATAATTGGGTTAGCGCGGGATTCCAAAGGCACGCGGGCCACTGAAAGCCGAGGCAATTACTAAGCTCGCGAGTGATTTGAACGATCGTCGGCATCTCCTTTGGAAATGCATACCGAGAGATCTCCAGACGGATCTCCCCCCGAGGTCCCTTATCAATTCCCCATTCAATGTACATAGGTTGCAGTCTCCTTTCCTCTCCCTGAGCCGGTCCTGAGGCGGAGGCGATAAATCACGAGACACGTCTCACCGGGATAGCCAGAGCAGCCGATAAGAAAGCGAGCATCGACTGGGTAGAGAGTGAGAGAGAGAGAGAGAGAGCGATTCTCTCTCCTTCCTCGTCGCGCGACCGTGAATGCGGTGTCGGAGCCGAACCCGGGGCGATATATCGCGGTCGCGAGGGTAGTGACTTGCGGTTACCGGACCGGGGGATGATGCACGACTGGGACGTGCGCGTCGGGCCAAGCGCCCGGCAATCGGATTTACACCTACTCTCTCTCTCTCTCTCTCTCTCCCTCTCACTCTCCGCCGGCTTGCATGTTTGCGCTCTACTTCTTAGATATATAGGAGGCAGCAGCCCCGGTGCGTTTACGACGTAAATTGTACTTCGTGCCATTATGCCCGGGCTAAAGTTCCCAGCTTTCGCGCGCGGTTATGCCGCGCGCGAATTAATTTCACTTCCGCGCATAAGGCGCGCGCGCGCCGGGAAATGTTTGCTTTGGCCCGGACTGGCGTCTCGAACGAATCGCCCTGCCCGGGATGATTTATCGGGTTATTATGCCGCCGTCATTGTTATTACCGCTGATGCGCTCTCGTGGGAGAACTTTCTCCGGTCCGGCCTGGTCTCGCACTCTTCGTCGCTGTTGACGATGGGATAAACAGGCCAATCGGATATTTCATTTGTTTCGCTCCTTGTCGTGTTTCGAAATGATATAGGCTTCGACTGGAGGGAGTCAAAAAGAACCGGCAGCAGATGTTGTAATAGAATAATAGTCTACAAATTTCATTGCCTATTATAATAGGGGAGGTAAAATTTGTATAGTTGTTCCGCGAATACAACCGCTCGAATTACCCTCCATCGTTCAATTAATAATCTACATAATTTTCAGTTAAAATTTACAAGATAACGCTTTAATAATTTGTAAATCGCGCGCGATGGCTTACAAGACGCTAATAAACGAAGTATAAATACCCCAGACGGGATTTCCGCGATAAATATAAGAGCGCCAAGGCAACTCGTGTCCCGGTCTCTATTATTCTCGCTGAAATAAAACGAACGGTCCCAGTGATTTAATATCAATTTGCTGGCCGTTTAGCGATGCGGCCGAAAAATAAGAGCGAACTTAATGGCCGCGCGCGTGAGCCCGACTCACCCTCGATACACGAAGGCTTAAAACCCGCCGAGAGGCCCCCCCCTCCCTGCGATGCCCCCGAAGTAATAATAATTCACGCCGTCGCGGCGCGGAGCCGCGAGATTTATGCCGGGTGAGCCAATTGTTTTTCGCCAACGAAAAATAAGACTTCCGCAAATATTTGCGTAGCAAATGATGCATTAAAGGAGTGGCCATAAATTCTCTCCCAACCCGAGCTATATAACACGTCGACTACTCGCAGAAAGCTTTAAAATCCATTCCTGGCGGCTTAAGTGGAGGAATTTGCATATCGACACGATACGTTGTGGTTATCTATATTCCCCGAGTAACTAAACGAAGTGCCAAGCGTTTTATGCCGCTGTCAAACTGTCTCCTTCCTCTCTCTCTCCCTCCTCTCCCTCGCTTTTGCTTCTCTCTTTACCGCCTGGTTCTTGGAGAGCTTTGCAAGGCATGCCAGTCATTCGCCACTTGACAACTTCGTGACAATGGATATGAACTTGCGTACGCAGAGGCAGCGAGATCAAAGCTCGTCGAGGTTATCCTCTTCACATTTTCACCGAGAGTCTATAATTTTCTCGGCCTTTTAGCTGTCGCGCGAGACAGGTGCGTGACTTGCGATTATTATAATTTAAATAAATATTGTATCAAGTCTTCGGAAAGGACGTGTTCACTTGTATAGAAGGGAATGGAGCGTAAATTTGGCTTCAAGCTCTAATTGGAAATTTGAGTTGAACTAATTCTACAAGAAATTTTTCACATTGAAAGTAATTTTAAAATATTTCCCAGATAATAAACTTTTATAAATTTATTAAAACTTTAATCCTTTGTAATGCAATAATTCCAACGAAAATTTAATGAAATTAAAATTAATATAAATTTCATTGAGTTAAAATTGACGTACAAGTACTAATAATTTCCGGGAGCTTAATAATATTAAAAACAGAATTCTTCCGAGTTTAAAAGTTTATTCCGCAAATCGCCTAATCGTCGACTGTTATGGTTATTGAATAATTCATCCAGCCAGGCAGTCATGGACTTCCGGCTGCCTCATTAATGCAAGTGAGAATTTGACAGAGGTCCCCCGAGTGCCGGCGATAAAGTAAGAAATTATTTGTCAAAAGGAATGCGAGAATAAGTCAAAGAAACGGAATAAATATGGAGGGAGATATGCATATCAGTCAGTGCCGCGTAGCAGACGCCGGGCGTTTGCTAAATCTCCGACTGCTTTGCTCCTCTCTCTCTCTCTCTCTCTCTCTCTCTCTCCCTTTCCTCGCGCATCTCTCCGCGTCCTTACCTCCTCGCTTTCGCTATACATATGGGCCAAGTATGCTCGGCACGAAGGCCCCATAAATAATGGGGCGAGGGCGTGCTCGCGGCCACGCGAGGACTAAAGCGGGAGAGAGAGAGAGAGAGAGAGAAAGCGCCCGGAATCGGGAGAAGGAGAAAGAAGAAGCGTGGAAAGTAGCTGCGAAAGCAGCTTACAAGTTCGCCCCGATATTGCGTTATTACTCTTAGATGGGGCGAAAAGAGAATAGAAGAGAGAGAGAGAGAGAGAGAGAGAGAGAGAGAAAGAGAGGGAGAGAGAAGGAAGATAGCTCGTATGCCTGGAGCCAGACGCTCGCGTACGTGCATGTGTATAGAGGCTGCTGGCTCATGGCCGCAATGAAAGATCAAGAAAAGATTACCGCACGTACGGAGCCACTATTTCTCTCCGGCGCGCTAACCGAAAGACACTTGAGACTTCGAATGGGATTCTCATGAGTCTCTCCGGTGCCCCGACGGAGGAAACAGAGAAGCCGAAAGTATTCCGATACGAGGCCGCGCGAGGTATTGCATAGCAAATTTTTTTCCCCCAATTATAGGAAGGGAAAGAGCACGCGGGAGCGTTGCTTCCGAGAGGGATGTGATGGAAAGTCGACTTGATTTTCGCCGCGATTGTTTTTTATTATATGCGACTCTTCTCCGCTTTTGGCTAATGCATGTGTGGACAGTAAGAAAGTTTTACGACCGAAGGGAGTAAAAAGGAAAGGGAGTCTTTTAAGAAGAATAGTAAAAACCGAACGCTAACTGGCACAATCAATTTGCTCTTTTTTTATTCCGCAATTTCCAAGTTTTTTATTCCTGGGATCTAAGAGCGGGCAGGGAAGTTTTTAAAATTTTATGCTATACCGATTTATAAGAGAAGTTGTAAAATATAAATAAAATCATAAATTCTGATCGAGTTTTGTACTATTTTTACAAAAAATAAATGTTTAATTAAGATAATTATTCTCACGAAAATAATAAAGCTTTTTAAAATAAAGCTAAGTAGTATACTATAATTAAGTAATAATATAATTAAGTAATAATATATTTAATACGTAATAATATAATTAACACTATAATTAATTAAGAAAATGCAAAATGTGAGTAATATTTTAAATGAAACAGCCCTGCTAATGAATGTGAAGCGAGCTAATGAAAGAACCGAGGCCCATTGCCGCGTCAAAGTGTTTTTTTTTTCTATTTTTATTTTTCGTTAAAAATGCATCCTCCCTAACAGTGTTCGCATAAAGTTCGATTCTTAAAACGGAAACGCGGTAATAGAGAAAAAAGGAAGCCCTTTATTTTCCGTAAACCAGTTTTCCCCCCCGTCCCTCCCGGCGGCGAAAAAACAAAGTCTCGCGCGCGGCGTCGAGAGAGAGAGAGAGAGAGAGAGAGAGCGGTGGAAAAAAATAAATTTTCGACCCGGCGAAATTCGACGGTCCGCATTCGTTCTAACCGGGG
>UCOM01004150.1:0-13655 GCA_900474385.1 Ormyrus pomaceus
TTTCAAAAATCATTTATTCTTGTTCCTGACAACTTAAAATACAGTTATAACCGTTTTTTCGAACAACTCCAAAAATTGCTATCACAATGCTTCCTCTAGGAGGAAGCAATTATATTGTGAAAACATTTTTTCATGTAATAACCGAATTTACGAATGCTTCGAAAGTATATTCTTAACGCTTCGAATAACAAAATTACCTGCTACTGAGTATTAATGATGCTTTTACACGACGAACGGGACGTTTAATCCGTACCCAAAAGTCAAACTTCATCGCATTAACATAATAGCGGCTCAGCTGCATGATTCGTGCGCTCCCCATTCGCGTGGCTATTTGATATTCGCATTACTGCTGAGTGAATTTTCGATGGAATAATCGTCCGATTATTGCATTAATAAAAATTTTACCCTACCGCTAATTTTTATGAACTTTCGATAAAATCATATTGCTCAATTATCAGCTTACCGGAACAATAACAGTTTTACAACTTCTGTTTGTTGCGCCGCATGTTTTTTGTTATCCGCGCCTTAAGTGTTAATCCCTACTTTGTTGTTGGAAACTTTAAAATAGGTGAGAGAGAAACTAGGGAAAAGCAGGTACAGAAATGATTTATTAGCCTGAAATTAGAGCTAAGATTTAGATGCATCCGTTTACGAGTCTCAACTTATGAAGTAACGCCTACTGTAACGTTAATGCTTTGATAACCGGCAATTTCCGCGTGAGCTGTTAAGTCGAATACATAAATTAAAAAAATTTTTTTTTAAACAGTTATTTCATTAAAAAAAGAAATGTGGAACGAGAGCTGCAAAATTAAAAGTTAAAATTACTGGTAAATCTCACCAGTTTCTTTGAAATCGCAATCCTCAAAAAGTATTAAAAGATTCAAAACTTCAAAACCAGGCCTCTCTCTCCGCATTACAAAAAGACATCCCACCTGCAAACCGCTCCGTTCGTATAATTGCTCGGCGCGCGCCTGGCAATCGTCCCTTTTGACAGCGTCAGACCTCGTCAGGAGGTCGCGGCGAGCGCTGACACCGATACAATGCGACATCATGTTCACAGTCAAATCTAGTGTAATGCGTCAGAATTAGCCGAGGCGCCACGTAACGGGCATTATATTGGCATTTCGCGCGAGACACTTAATCCTGCACTGCCGAAAGTCAAGCCTGCCAAATTATCGCAATAACTATCGTAGCCGTTATTGTTCCAGTGGTAATATTCAATTTGGTTGGCGCGTTAGAGTTGGATTGCGAGGGGAATGCAGTTCGGGGAATCTTCGCTTATTTTCATCAGAATTATTTTATTGAACTGAAAAGGGAAAATATCTGTATACCTTTTGAAACTCCGGATATCAACGTAAATTCTCAGAAATCAATCAGTAATAAAGTTTTACATGGAATTGTGTATTGGAATTGTTTTATTATCATTTAAATTAAATACGAATTTATTGGTTTTATTTTTATTTGAAGCTAAAGAATATTTTAATTAATAAACTGTTTTAAAGCGTAATATCATGAAAATATTCAAATCAACTCAATTTTTATGAAGACGTAAATAATTCAATCCGATTTTAATCGACATGGCTTTCGCTGATTTTTTTCTTTGCCATTTAAATATATTTAATTTTATTAAAATGCCTATCATTAAGGTTGTCAATCCGGGCCCAATGACGTTTCCATACTCTCGCAAACCACTCCGCCGACTCACAGAAACTCATGGCAACGAAAAGTCCCTTCTCCAAGCCTCCGAAACTTCCGGGATAGTTTGCGTTATACACACTAAAGGCGAAAGTAAGCCTTGCCAATTCCGGCTTTTTGGCCATATAATTCTCCGTAAGATATTGAAATTACCATCGAGTCCGAGCTGCAAATCTCTCGAGAAGCGATGCAGCTGCACTTTCGCGCTTGCTACCGATGCAAATTGAGTTTGCGCAGCGAGTTTAGTTACAATCGATTGAGCGGCAGCAGCGGGAGAGAGAGAGTGTGTGTGTGTGCAAGCACTCATGTCCCTGAATTCCGCGGCTCGCACGAGGCGGCCGCTTGTATTGTGAAGCATTATGCGATTAAATCCCCATTGCGAGTGTCTCCGGAGCGCGAACTTTGCCCGCAGTCTCCGCGAGCGCGTATTTAGAGGGGCCCGTTTATATTTTATGTAAATGTTTATTGGGACATGGCTGCGCTCTTGGACTTTGCAGTTAGTCAGCCTGAGAATTGCGTTTCCGCGAGTTTAGAAGAAATTTAGGGGATTCTGTTAGAAACTTTCTTACGGTCCGGTATATTCTGTAGGTTTAGCTATTTTAAGATGAAATTAACGGGGAAGTTTCAAATTTTCGCTCGAGTTCGGGCCATAGAAATATTTCTTGAATGAAATAATAATATTGAAATACTTTATCTTTAAATAGAATTATAAATTTGGTAATATAGTTATAAATTTTTTAATAGGTATCCAGATTATTCCGAAATTGAGTAATGGTTAAAATATTACAATAATTAACTGAAATCATTTTAAAAATTCAAATTCCATAAATATATAAAACAATTTAAATACTCCAATTAATAAATTTTAACATTGAATCAATCTTTAATAAATAAAATTGCTATAATCGATGCAATTCATATTAGATACACAATTGAACCCCAATTTAACAACCGACCAAAAATTGCCTTTTCCCTCATAATCTCATCGTCACTTAATTCTCCGCCGTACCCGGTCTCCTCGTCGAGAGCTGTAAGCAATAGTATATCATTAGCGATAATTCCGCCGGCGATAAGACGGCAGTCTTGCTCGGGGAATCCGCCTCATAATGAAAGTCTCGCCTGGCCCTCGTTATAATGAGGGCTATCGGCTAACAAAGCTATCTAGTAAAATCTCTCTGATTTAGGTGGCGCGCGACAGGGGAAAGCCGACTCGCATTATTTATCATCAAAGGCGCCGACGGATCTCTCTCGAGGGGAAGGTCCACTTGCCGCGCGCAACGCGACGATGCTCGGGTAACTGATAAACCTGCCGCGTTAATAACAAGTTGCGCCGTTCTGCTTTAGCCGTTTCTTACTATTTTTCCCGTGTTTCGTTTCTATGTGTTTCGGGTGATTTTAGAGGGTCGCCATTTGACACTGCGTCGAATTTCTCTGTTGCAGAGGAAAAAAAAAGTTAAAATGAGCATAAAAATACATGTAGTGGCGATATTTTTCATTAATTTCAGAAATTTTTTTCTACTTGACGACCAATGATCCATGAAAAAGGTAGCTTTTTTAGATTTAGCCTACGAATTTTGTCTATTAAGAGGTGATATTTATTTTTCACAAAAATTTAATAAACGTCAACATAGTAAGTGGAGTTTACATTATGCATTTAGGTATATATTGGGTAGTACATAAGGTTAGGTACGTATGCGGTGGCCGCGGTTTTCGTGCCTCTGCATGTGCACATATACGCGTAAATTAATGCAGATGTATGTTGGCGGAAGACGCGAGATTTGATTCCGAGAGAACTTACTATGCAGTTCTTAAATCACGATTAATTTAGGAATGTTTGCTTTCGTAATTGGACGAACTGCATCAAGCCTTGAATTCTCTTTGTTTTCCATTTCCACTTCAATTTCTGAAGTTACATAACTGCATTACACGCATCTCTTATCAACAATTACTTTTTTCAACTATTTTTAAATATCTATTACACGTTAAATTAGTATAATAGTAAATATAAAATGTAAAATTTAATTATATAAAAACACTTATCCGTAACAAATTCCTACACTTATAGCAAGAAAATTCCGAGTATTTCCCGCAATCTCTTAAGGACATGTTACGTCCAGTAAATATTCATCAGCCAGTGGACGTACGACTGGGGTAGGCTTGGGAACTTCTGCCAGAGTTAGGCGAAAACTAGAAATTCTCGTACAAGAGAATTCAAAGTCTTCCGCTCTAAAAGTATCCCGTCATTTTCCTCTCTCTCTCTCTCTCTCTCTCTCTCTCTCTCTCTTTCCTCGTCGCACGCAATCGACTTGGCAAATAAAGTTTTCCATAATTAGACAAAGCTCGCACGGCGGCTTTTAATGACGTGGAGAAAAGAGCCCGGGTCTAATAAGTCATGCATTATTAAAGAGGCACGAGCGGCGGAAGTTCCGCCAGCGAAAGCAAAACTTAAGGCCGCAACTGGCGGCGTTTTCCGAGTGGCGAGTGCGTTCTTATAAAAGCACGATGCGGCTCATTAAAGCGAGATCTCAAGTCGCCGAATATCTTGAAGAGATGCGAATTGATTGCGAGCGGGATGAGAGATTGTAATTTTCGGAAAAGTGGGTCAAGAGTGATCATTTTAGCTGAGACTTTTCCTAGTCTGGGTTTGGCCATTGCTGGAATAATGCAGGAATTTGAATATTTACTTGAGTTTAATATTTTTTAAATTCTGAATGCAGTAATACCAAACTTAATTTCTTAAAGCTAGATTTATCAAAATTGTTATTAGTCGATCTCTCAACCCACGCCACATTAACCTACACTCCTTTATCCACAAGCATTTTTTATAAAATTTTTATAAATCAGATTTTTGTAAGATATTATAACAATAGTAAAAAGAATCTGTCCCCGAATCGAAAATCTTGATAAGAAATGAATGTTCTCCAGGCCCTTTAATAATCGCTGGTCAAATTTACTTTGCGCGTCAAGCGAAACGAGCGCGGACAAGCACAAGTGGACGGACGGGCATGCTGCGCCGCGGCACGGGCAAAGTGCAGTAATATAATATTCGAAAGGCAACGGTAATTAGACTGGCACTCAAGCGGCCGCAATCTCTCCGTCCAAAACATACATATCCGCAGGAGGGAGGGAGACAGAGAGAAGGGCAGAAGTGCAGCCAGGTATGAAGGTACGCATACAAGCAATTGTAATGCACTTGATGCGTGCAAAAACCATAATTATTATTCTTCTCGGCGAAAATGAATCGACACGGAGGGCTGGGATTACTCTTTTTCGGTGCTGAAATATATTGGTAACTTTATTGCCGAATTATTGTTATTAGTGATACTTATTTATTTATTTAAACAGAGTAAAATACAGACATTTAAATTACAAAACGTAATCCAGCAGAGGAAAATAAATTTCCTGTTCGCCGGTCTGGAATACACATAAACCTACATACATATTAAAAAACAGAACGAGTCTATCAGGCTCGCTCACGCTTAAAGCTACCTTATAACTGTGAATTTAATTTAATTTTTGTTTGTAATATTGTAATTAAAATTAACGGACTTGCTTTGCAGTGCTGTTAAAAATTCCAGTTTTACGAAATATTAAATTTTGTTTCACTTATACCTTTAGAGCAAATGAATAAGGAAGTATACAGTTTTTAGTAATCATCTATTGCGGACAAACATGTCTGTTTAACTTTATGTCAAAAATATCATATAATAAATTGAAACGCCAGAGGAACACTGAATGAAATTTCATATCCGACGAAGAGTGACGATTGAAAAAAAAGTTGAAAAAGAAAGGTCGACAAGTTTTTTGCCAGAAGCTCTAATTCGCAGGCTCGGAAAGATACAAGTTCACTGCATAATTCATCCACTTCTCAGCTAATAACCTCGCGGCTCGACGCAGCGGAAGAAACGGCGCGCAAAGAACAAACAAATTTATTTCGGTCATCAACGCCGGCCGGCGTTCGTTCCGGCGCGGGCACTTCTTTTTCTCCCCCTGAAATCCGAGAAAATCTAGCGGCGCGACGGCGAAAAAGTTTTATCGAATGCGATCGTTCCGGGACGCAGCCGCGAAACTCAATTATCTTCGGGCACGCGACGACGTTACATCGTCGGCTGTCGCCTCGCGAAACTTTCTCTCTCGCTCTCTCTTCTCGGCGCCGTAAACTATTCTAAACAGATTTCGCTTGACACGGCTTCTACATTAAAAGTTAACGAGCTCCGGGGGGCAGGAGTGTGTGTATCGGGTGCGACGACTGAGGCCAGGAGGAGATGCGTCGACGAGAAGCCGGACCATCTGATCGTTATCGACGCCCCGACCTTGTTAAGCCCTTAACGCCGCGTCGTATTCCCCCCCGAGTTTCCGTCGAAAATTCACTTTGCCAGGGGGGGTACAGGCAGCGTGTCACCTCGGAGCGGGGATTTGAAAAATTTCCACTGATTGATGACGGAGTTATGAATTTCGGAGCGGGCTTCACCGGCTTTCATTTTAATAATCCGGGCTTTTAAACTCCGATTTAAAAGGGTCTTTCGCTTCTTCGGCCGTCCCGTTTCGAAGCGAAATTTCATGCATCTCGCGCGATGCAGGAGCTAAATCCAAGTTGACGCGAAATGATTCGTACGTTCGCTCAGTACAAGCTGCGCGGTTAATAATGCACGCGTAATCTTTATGACGCAGTTCTCGTGTGCTCGGTACCCGTGGCGCGCTAAAATAGGTAACTTAGCGCGCGTTGAGTCGAGTCGAGCGCTGCTCGACTTCCGTTCTGTATCTTCTATTAATTGCGTATTGCGTCGCCGAAGCTTCCTAGGAGTTTATACCGGGCTTGATCGAGTAAAGATATTTCGTTTGTTTCCTGGACTTGTATAGCATGTTGATAAGTTAAAGGTGAGATAAGACAATTGGAATTTGAAATGAGCAATTGAAGAGATAAAAACGAGTTAAATAGTAAATAAAAGTGAAAAAAGGAAATTTTTACTCAAAAACAGTGAAGTAACGAGATCACTTATATTCTTAATTACTTAATAACTATTGAAAAGCGAGTTTTCTGAAGTACTGTTTCATACTATAGTCCGATTTCTATACCTGTACTTTACGTCACCTTCTCTTCATGCTACCGCAATAATTAGCAGCGTAAAACTAATAGCGTTAATGTATAGTAAGACTCTAAACACGTTCGCAACTTTGTTTTTACTTGGAACTATCAGCTTTTAGGCATGCAAGAAAAAATTTCCTTTCCATTCATTCACTGTCAAAGTATTAATTTGCGTGTCTGTTAATAGCAGTTTTTGTCTCTATTTGTCAAAAATGTTTTACGGTTTAAATCAAACTTTTATTAACTTACAAACTTGCGATTTCAAACGTCTCTAACGGATCTTACCTGAAAAACAAAAAGAATACTTTTAAAATTATGCATAATAATTATAAAGTAAATTAATGATTTAATAAAGGGATTACTTAATTAAAGTTTTTAAAGTAATTATGCATATTTCATTACTAATGCATGATTTTTCAACGAAATATTTTTACGTGCCAAGAAGTTTTGCATAGGAAGTACACTTGGATATCAAGGAACGTTACTTCTCATTTGAAAACGAAAAAAAAAAAATTCCATCAAGAATAAAGCCCGAAAGTTTGATTATAAGGAAAACTTGGAGATAAAGAGCTTAATTCGTATATCATCTTTCCCTCCTTCAAATTGAACCGTGTGAGCTTTAAATAACTTATCGAGTAATCGTGCGAAACTTCCTTGTAATCCATTTTGGAATTGCAAATCCGATTGAAAATTTCCGCAGTCGCCGGTCTCGATCACATTGAACTTCTCCAAAGATAACGGAGTGTTTGTAATTACGAAAAAGAGCGAAGGGAAAAAATGGAAAGAAATCGCACAAAGGAGGATCCGTTTCTTCGTCGAAAGAAAGTAAGTTTGCGATGATGAGAAATTTGCAAGTTTCTCGTCGACTTTCCTCTCCTTCTTTCTATATCTCTGCAAGTCAGAAGAAGGCAAACTTTCGTCGTTGCTGTCTGCCCTCCCTTTTTTGCCTTTTTCTTCAGATAAATTTTCTGCGCTCGCACAACAATTCAACGCGCGAATCTTTTCTCGCCGAAAAAAAGCCGAGGGAAAAGGAAGACATGACGTTGCGCTCTTTGTAGGATTTTCTAATTCCGTTATCATTGTCGATCGAATAAATAGTTCTGAAGCTGATTTTCGTTCTGGCAGAGGAAATTGAAAAAAAAGAACGCTTTATTCAGAGGAGAGGGAAAGTTTGAAAACTGTTTTTGCAGCTGTAAAATATACCTGGGTCGAAGTTATTTGCTGTTTTCTTTGTTGCCAGATTAAGTGGCGAATTTTAACTAAAATACTAATGAAATAGACTCTCTCACAGACTGCAATATCTACTTTAGTGTCAACTATGCATTTAAAATTTTTTAGAGTCAAGATTTAAGATTGAAAATAGCAACAATGCTATTGCTTTGAAATCAAATTGTTTCGATAAAAGGTCCCGCTTTTAAAATTTAATTCAGCTGAATAAGTCAATTTTAAATAAAAAAAAAAAAAATAATAATGTCTCGTAAAATGTTATCGATTTCACACGTAGCATGCTCTGCACGTGAAGGTTTACATAACCCAGTACAAGCTATAATTAATCAACTCTAGTTTATCGCCGATAGAGTCAAAGGGTCATTAACACCTGGCTGTACAATAAGCGACATACTTCTGCTTCCGAGATACTCCAAATTGTCAGCAAGAAAAAGAAGAAAAACAAGCTTGCCACTTATTATATCCCACTTACAGCCCACTTGTATCGATTATTTTCGTTAAACAGTGCGCAGTCATCCGTCCGTGAATTTTTCCACCCGCGAATCGGACTGCAGTAGAAGCGACACTTTCAAACGCAATTACGCTGCAATCGCGCGCTAATGCGGCGACGCACTGCGCACGAGGCAATATTTGTTTTCGAACTCGAATTAACCCAGCTTTATCCTCTCAAAGTGCTTTTCGCAACGACGATCGCGCATAATTCGCGTTATCCGTAAAAAAAATGCTTCCCTCTCGCGTTGTCCCGAAAAATGTCAGCGAACGAAAACAGAGCCGCCGATCGATAAATAGCGGGGTCCGAAAGTGCAACAAGCCGCGGGCATAATCTAGGGAGATAGAGAAAAGCCGAGCTCATGCATAGTTTAGTGGCAACACCGATTCCCAAGTGTGCCGACGCCGCCGCGGCGCCAATGAGCACCGATCGCTGCTTTTTTTTCCCCTCCCGCGTGTTCTCTATTTTTTTTTCTCTCGCGAGCTCCGCGCTGTGTTATTTGGGACAGTTTTGCCGCTCCGGCTTTTACGAGCTTTTAATTTTCACCGGGGATGCGGGACTATTTTCGTTCGCGTTTTTTCAAGCGGCTTTAACGAGGCGAGGCTGGGTGATTATACTCTCCTCTCTCTCTCTCTCTCACTCTCTCTTCGGAAGTTGTAAATATTTGCCTTACGTCTCCGCGCGATGGACAATAATGGTTAGGGTAGTTCGGCTGTTTTGCTGAAGGTGGCTTTTGACAGAAGAAGCGAGGGTCGCTAGGAGGAATCATTTATGAATTGGGTGCTGATTACGGTTGCTGCGCAAGTTTATTAATTAAGCAATCAATATTTCATGCTGGTTACAATGACGCTGCCTGCTCGAAAGTTTGGTGCTTATAATTATGATAGCGTTAACTACTTTTGTAAGAGATTACGAGGGCTACAAGCTGTTACCTGCACACGCCTGCTTATCATAGAGCGTTTTTACAGATTCACATTTGAGAAAGTTATTAATATTGTCGCAATTCAAAGTGTTACCTACCTATTGGCTTCGACAGTAATAATAAATAAATATAAGTTGATCTTCTTTAAAAAGACTTGTTCGTATACTTATATTTATACAGTATATATACTTTTGGAGACTCGTTTTATCCAGTGAAACAATGGGAAAAGTTCCGAACAAAAATAAATCGATATTCTCGAATATTATATTTACTAAAGCCGAAAAAAGAATTTCACACTGGAATTGTTTCAAAATAGTTTGAAAGTTATAGGCAGATGTCAAGCGTGGAAGGTATTGAGTTTACAACTTTCCGATCACAGAAAACCACTTTACCCCGTTGAAGCAACTTAAAATATTTCTTAGAAAACCGAAATTATTTTTACTTTTTGATTGATATCTCGTTTCAACTTGAAAATACTTTTGTACAAAAATATAAATATATATATATACATACATAAAAATTGAATTCTCCTCACATCTGCTATTCAGATTGTTTTCTGTCCATCGTGCGTTATAAAAAAAAATTCTATTCTCGAATTTAAAATTCATGAAATTTCAAAATGCATTACCCCGCAAAAATTATAGTGGTTGCAAAAGAGATAAGAAATGCAAAAGTGGTTACGAGGATTCAAGGAGATAAAGGTAGGTTCCATTCAAAGGAAAAGGAGAGTGAAAACACGAAAAGGATTTACAAGAGCAGTACAAATAGTGCCGTGAAAAGAAGCGAGAAATAAAAAGGATTGTCGGATGTGAGAAGAGAGAAAGAAAGTGGATAGTGCATAGGATAAAGGAAAAGTAGTGAAAATGGCAAATTGAAACTTTTCTCTTTCATCTTGATTACATTTGTGCACGCTGAAGATTCCAGTTATCACAGCTTACGTTCAGTTTATTTAATGTCTATTTAAAGTCTATTTAGGCAATGTAAAGGTAAAATAAGGTAGAGAAACGTGCAACTGCAAAGTTAAAAATACGTGATAATAACCGTTCCTTCTTTCAATCTTTATGTTAAAGCGCTAAGAGTGATTACATTTTATCTTCAACAGAATTAAGCTTAGTTATTTTTGTAGATCAATTTTCGATACTTTCGAGATAAGATAACAAGCTTATAAGTTAAACGATTAAAACATCTGCCCGACACTTGATTGAGAGTAAATGAACATTTAATACCAGTTAATAATAGGCAAATTAGTCAAGCATCAATTCCCTCCATTTCCATCCCGAAATCGAACCTTCCCTCATTATACCCGGGCAAAAAAGCCGCCTGCCTACTTAATAATCCAAGTCCTCGTCCACCGTCTCCTCTCCCCGTTCTCGGCTTTTAAATAGAATCTCCTCGAAGCCCCGTTCATTAACAATTCCTTCGCACAGGCGCGCCTTTTCCAAAAGCTCGAGCCGGAAATAATTCCTGGCTGCGGCGCCGCTAATGGCTGGATTATACTCGGGTAGGATGGATGTAGGCGGCAGTTACGTCTCACTGACATCGCAGCAGCAGCAGCAGCAGCTAGTCGATATGTGGGTTACCTGCATCTACTCCCCGGCGCCAGACGCTCTCTTTTTTTTTCCCCCGCGCGGACTTTGACGACGCGGATTATTCCTCGTCGTGCTTCCGATCGATTTTCAGCTCGATGTACGAGGGTGCTTTTTTGAGAGCGCTGTGCCGCGTTTCGTTGCTTTTCTTTTTTCTTTTTTCCGTTTTTTTTTTCTAAGTGATGAGGTTTTTTAGGCTTCAGCGGAGTTTTGCCTTGTGAGTAAACGGAAAGAGGCGAGATGAGTTTTTCTGGAAAGTTTGAATAACTTCTGCGAGATTTCTTTGCATAGTGGATCAAGGCAGTGGGAATGTAAATTAAATTTCTTATTTGGGATTCTAGGGAATGTTATATTTCCTTAGTTTAGTAAAGATATTTAATGCGATTTATTTAAAATAATCTTTTTATGTTTAAGCATTAGATTTATTGTTATAATTTACTTATTTAGAGAATCTGTTTAAAATGTATATAAGAGTATTTTATTTAACTAAATCTATTGTTCATTGTAGTGGAATTTAGCATTCTCTTTCAGTTGGAACATAATTCCAAGAGTTAACCGGGCAAGCAAATAAACTGAAATTGTGTAAGCTTGCCTTGGAAGAGCTGTTCCTTCCAAGAATTAGAACATTTATAGTTACAATACTTTTCTCAGTTTAATAAAATCGTTAAGAAAAGCCAGAAAAATATGTAACCGTTAGATAAATTTAACGTGTTTCGAGTGTAATTGAAGAAGAAAAAGTAGTCGCCTCCTGAATACAACGATTCTCGCAGAGAAGAATTTAAAATTGAAGAGAACAACTGGCAAAAAATATCCTCAATAACGAGGCTCGAATTTACAAAAGATATCTCGCGCCGAAGAAAGCTCGCAAGAAAGCGGGCAAAAACGATTGCTTTCCTACTTTCCAGAAAGAAAAGTCTCTTCTCACTATTTAAGTAAGGTGTAACAAGAGGGGGGGGGGGAGAAAGAGACAGAGAAAGAGAGAGAGAAAGAGAGAGGAAGATAAAGCGAACGCGCGGCGAAAAGCATTTGTTATGAGCTTACAGGTCGGTAAGCCAGCGTTCAGAACCTGACTATCTCCCGCTGACGGAGTGTGACAGAGAGAAATAGGCCGGGGAATGAAAAAGCGACAAAGCCGAAAAAATTAGCCCCGCGCGAGAGAAGGAGAAATATTAAAAAGATTCGTGGCAAAGCAGGGGCCGCTCCGTCTCCCGGCGGCGCGGCGTCGCGCTCGGCCACAAAGGAGATAAGGGAGGCAAAGCAGGTTAAAGGTTCAGCCCGAGAGATAAGCGCGGCTCCTCGCTTAAAAGAGGCGGACCGGGAAAGAAAGGATTTATAAGAGCGCGACATGGGGAGGCGTCTGGAGGGGATGGCGGAGCGCGATCGAGGGGTTCGGTGCATTCGAAATACAAGAAAATCTCGGGGAGGGAGTCGAGGCGCGATTTTTCTTTCGGCGGACGATTCGAGAGTCATTGATTTCGCATGGTGCTTGGCGAAGAACTTTGGTAAATGTTCATTATTTCTACAGGAAATGATTTTGGTGACGAACGAAGGATTGACTTTATCGTGAAAGGTGAATTTTCTGCTTCTAGATTTCGAATCTAATAAAATAAAAAGAAAATTTAGAAAGTTAAAATGAATTGAATATATATGTAGATGTTATAATCATTGATGTACATACCGTATAGTCTTTTGCGGTTATAATTATTAATAATTAATCTGAAGCAAACTTCTAGTGAAATTTCTGTTAACCTAATAGCACTTGAGCCAATACTTTCTGCGCTACTTTCAAACTTCCTCCAAAACAATTCGTACGAAATAATAAGCAAACGTCAAACAACTTCATGCGGCGGCATCGTCTTGGCAAAAAGGGAAAATCATCGTAGCTTCGCAGCTTGACGTCTATCGAATGCGATCCTTCGAGCCGCTACAACTCGACTAAACTCAGCCGCGTACTTGCTTTGCTCGGGCCGAAACTTCGTTATTGCTCGGTAAACTCGAGTAATATTCGAAATATCTCGTGGAAATTCGCCGCGGCCAGCCGGGGGGATAATCGGGACCACGCTGAGAAAACCGTTTAGCAGTTGTTGCACAAAGGTTGATACGGAATAATACGGCGCTTCTTGCCGCCTGCCCCTCCTTCCAGCGCCGACAAACTATCAATCCGGAGAGTCGGGAACCGTGCGGCCGCGACAGTAGTCAAGTTCGAGTGCGGCTTGATGGGCTCTTCGATGATTCGCTGAGAGCTCGGAAAGCTCCGCCGATGAAATTTGAATCAATTTGCCTGGAGGAGAACGGATTTCAAAGTGTCCGTCCGGAGTGCTTGGTGATCCCGAATGGTGGTACCGATTTTAGAATGTTTTTCTACAACTAAAAAAGGAGAGTGTACGATATTTGGGTAATGGACTTTCCTGCAACTTTGGGATATATTTTCTAATGTTAAAATATGAAGGTGGTCGCGTCCGTTCGGCCTAACACTCGATCTTTCAAAAGTTATGTACTCTTTTAGCGAAAATCTAAGAAAAATCGATTTTTGTTTAATCACTTATAAGTTTTCAACTATTAACGGTACAGTATTCTAACTCTCGGCATTTGAAAGGTGAGATCAAATCTTATCGATTAAAAAAAAGACATCCAAAAATTTTTATTTGT
>UCOM01004151.1:0-13669 GCA_900474385.1 Ormyrus pomaceus
CCCTCCTTTTTTCCTCCTTCTCAACTTTACTCCCCCTCTCCTTTGAATTCGCTCGCTGCTTTATTTCATTGCTCTCCTCGTCTAGTTTGAACTTTCCAGCGGGTAGGAGCCTACCCCGACCGGCCAACTCATCTTTGGCGGACTTTTTTTTCCAACTCCGATCTGGCGCCCTCCGCTTCTTCCTTCCGCTTGTGCCTGCCTCGAGCCAGGAAGCCTTAATATTCTTCATTCGTTCGCTACGCTCGTGTCTTGGATGACCAATACGGACCGTTACTACTTGATACTTGGATGAACACGTTTTTCTCAAAAATCATCATTTTTTTCGGCTGCCGCCAACAATTTTTCACTTCCCCGTACGATTTTCTATTTGTTACTCGTAAAAAGCTCGCGCTTTTCTTTTTCTGAAAAATATTCAAGTTCAATAATTTTATCAATATTTCCATAAGAAAAGCAAACAAAGACTTGGTTCGTGGTAGCTTACTTTTGTAGAAGGGCTTCGCATAGAATTATTTTACAATACCTTATAAATAGCTATGAAAGTTCACTAAATAGTTCACTCTCAGTTTCAGCATCAGTGCACCAACTGATAATAATTTGAATTTATTTTAACAACGCGTTCACAAATGTTTAAACCAAGTACTATCCCAAGACGTCAACATTTATCATTATAAGCGGCTCATGGCAAGAGTTCGTATTTCAAATTGGTTTCATCACCGAGTTCTCGTGCGAATTAAGAAACTTTCAGGGCCATTGATTAATTTTCGTCTGTTAATGGTATATCTCATTTGAGGCGAATACAAAGTTAGCAGCGAAGCGACACGGCTTTCGTTTTATTTCATTATACGTGATTCTAAAATTAGAATTAATATTGCCCCGCGGAAAAATCAAGCTTCATTTAAGCAATAAAGATGATTGTAAGATTAAAGTACCTTTACAAACTTCCAAAAGGGAATTTTGCGTACGAAGCGCTACAGAATATAGTCGGACTAATCGTAGTCCACTATCACTTACTCAATAAATATAAATACACGTCGTGCACAATTTTTTAAGTAAAAACAAAAATCAAAACTTAATATTTGTTGAAAGGTAAAAAAAAGTATTTACTTTGATATTGGATTTTACGGTCATTTGTTTTCTCGGTGGAGTGTTTTTAATTACTGCACTTTTGCGGGCGTCAAGCATTAAAATGAATTTTGTCAAATAAGTATTTCTGTCCCCGCGGCTAAAAAGCCATTGTCCCTTTGTTTGCTGTTTTATTGCTCTAAACGCCTTTCTACTTTAATGCAAATTTAATGAAATGCACTAAAACATGACAATGTCAAGGCAGTTAACATTTTTAAAGGAGAAAATTATGGCTTATAATGAAATTGGTTTTATATTAAAAACTAATTATTAAATGTTTCATAAATTAAAAACATAATGCGTTTACTAACAATTTTTATGAATTTTTTTTTAATACCTCTTAATTTTTTTAGTTTTACTCGCTTCGATAAAACCTGTTTCGCAAGAAATGAAAAAGGTGGTTTAAATTTGGATTTATAATTTTCACAAGTAAAAATTACTGCAAACTGCCTAAAATAAAAAGTTAATCTTTTTACGGAGAATAAAGAATTGTCAAGTTGTAAGTAGTGCACAGACGAAATTCGGATAAATTCAAAGGCCGCAGCATGAGAAAAGTGGAACTAGGAAAAGTGGATTAGGAACATTGCCGGGTCAACTTTGTTTTCGAAGTACAGAGAAAAAAAGCCGCGCAATGATTAGCATCGTAACAAAGAGGACGTTCGGTTTGAAAAATTGTCGGCGGGGAAAAAAAAAAAGAGGCGAGGCTGTCCCAGTGCCATCGAGCTTTGCGAGCTTCTCGCGAGAGACAGAGGGTTTATTCATCGCGAGAGAGAAGTTATGGGGGCAGTTATCACCGGGTGATAACTCTTATTGCCGCAATAAAGCCGTGGTGTCGGTTCCCTCGAGGGACGCGAACTGTTCCCTCCAGGCTGTTCTCGTTAGCCCGGCTCCGTTCCCCCCCGCGAGACCAGCTTTCAAATGCGCTCCACCAGCCTGGGCCCGAACTCTTTCCCAACTAAAAAATTTCCGAAATTCGCCGACTGCCAACTGGAAACTAATATCGAAGAGTCGGTTGTTGCTGTTGTCGTTGGCCGAAGTGTTAGTCGAATAAGGCCAGGCGCGCAAGTGGGGCTTTGTCTCTATAGGACAATGGCTTATTGTGCCGGCATCTGGGAGGTGTGCGCGCACGGTTTCTGCCTGATTTATGACACGTGCGCCCGAGCAATCTCCCTCTCCGAGATTAGACTGTCCAGCTGCACCCTTCTTTTAAAGCGTTAGGTAAATCGCGTGACGCGCGCTGATATTTAACAAGGACGCGCGCGCGGGCCGCCGGCCAGGGCTCGAAATCGAAAGAACTAGAAATTCCTGACTGACTAGCCCAGGGAGCGCGGAGTCGTGGCGGAACGTGAGCTGCACCCCCGATAAAGTTGCAGCGAGTAAGTTACAGTTATGCCGGCTAACCTTGCGAATGAAGAGTTATGCGCAGCTTGGCTTTACTTAGCGACTGGCTCAGCAGAGATTAAAACGCAACTAACGCGCTTATGCACTCCTCTCTCGACTATTATATAACCCTTTTTAATGTGAGGCCTACATTGCTTGCCTTAGAATCGATGCAGCTGCTTTTTTATTTATCATTTTTTTTCTTTTTGCGAAAAGGCGCGCGAGCATTAATTCTTCTTAGATAAATAGATCCCAATTTCGAAGAGAATCCAGATTGTTGAATTTTTCGCCGTTTAGCACACTGACGTGCAAACGAGTTTTTTTTAATCTGAAATAACAAAAATCTCCCTCGAGCTGTGCAGGTCGATTATGCCGAAAGAATTATTTCAAAGATAATAGCGCGCCGTTCTTATTGCTCATGCTAATCGCGGCCTGCAGTGCAGAGTTGAAAATTTTGGAACAACAAGGGTCGAGTAAGCTAATTTGCGGGAGCGGTGCAGCTGACGCTTTTCCAAAGTTCGCCGCGCAGATGCATTACAGTGCGCGGTGTAGGGTAAAGTATTGATATGAGAAAAAAAGACTGATTGATCGGGCCAAGCTTCCCGGGCCCCTGCAGGTGCAATAATTTAAAAAAGTTTGACCTTCCCCCGAGGTGGAAAGTTCGCTCGCAAGGACTAATGTGCGGCGCTAAAATACAGGGGGGGAGGAGGGGCAGGGTTGCACAAGGCATTCGCAAGTTCGCTCTATCGGGGAGTAATTCAGTCGGCGAGGCAGGATTCTCTCTCTTTTTTGCTTATTTTCTCGCACTCTCTTTCTCTGCAGCTGCAATCGTAGCTGCTCTTTCTCTCTCTCTCTCTCTCTGCAACTTACTCAGCGAAGCGAGGAAAAGAGGAGAGACGAGAAGAGGAAATACGGCAACGGAACGGGCCTTTCAAGCGGAAGAAAAAAGACGCGGGCTGCGGGCCTTCGTTACGCTTTGGGCGCCATCCAACGATCCTTTTCTTCCAAGTGCTCTTGAGCGGCTTCTGCAAAGCGAGCTCTTTTTCCGTCTCACTCTTGAGTCTTGCCTCCCTACGATGCGTCTGTCAGGAATGTCTGATGACAATTCGGTAATTAGATGAAAATGCGTGTAATCCGGAGGGGCCGAGCCCCAGCCAAGTGCAGCCGCGCAGATTGCAGTGGTGAAGCCGTCGCTTTGGCCTGGCATATCGGCCGGCTCGTCCTATAATCAGCGGGTCTCGCGGAGCCGATGCTCCTGATTTATACCGCCGAGCCTCGTCGATATTTGCGCATCGACGCCTCGCAGCGACGACGGCATCATTAAACCAGCGGTTCGCGGGGAGCCGGCGACGGGAAAGGGATCGCGGAAATGCTCTTAAGGCTCGAATATAAAATAAGCGAAGCCATTTACTGTACACGCCGACAGAAAATCCTGATTTCAGGAGGAGGTTCAGGGAAGCGTGCGTGCATCAGAGGAAACTCGTAATCCCGTCGAATGCGACGGCATCCGTGAATTTTACGATACCTAAATGCTCTCGGCTCCTTCGCTCGGAAGTAATGGCATTCGATGGCCATTTCTTATTCGACCCATACCGCTACCCGACTTCCTCCTCTCTCTCTCTCTCTCTCTCTCTTTCCTCCCTTTTCCTCTCTTCCTCTCTTGCCCTCGTGCTCTCTTCCTCGCTTCTCCACTCTTCCGCTTTTCCTCATTTTACTCCTCTCTCGCCGCGGCGCGCATTGTTTCTCTTTTTCCCTTTTGTGGCCTCGCTGGCGACGCTATACCCCGGCAGAGAACGCAAATCGTCGTACCAGCGAGAGGGATGAAGAAAAAGGGAGTTTGGCGCAATATCCAAAAGTGCTTTTCATCGTTCAGAATTTCTCTCTCTCTCTCTCTCTCTCCCTCTCTGCCTCTTTCGCGCTCTTGCTCTTCCCTTTTCCCTTTTCCCTTTCTCTTTCTCTTTGGCTCGCTCGCGCAAATATCGGCACCGCTCTCATCTGTCACGCGCTTTATGCTTGACTTTAATGTCTTTTTTGAGCTTCCTCTCGGCCATCGCAAAGTATCACTGCCGCGGGCTTTTAAATTGGAAAATTAATTAGATACCTAATCTCGTTTCGTCATTAACTCAGCCGAGAACGTTAAGACTTTTATTGCGAACCGACTCCTCGGGAGCTAAAGCGGGCTCTCAAAATTTACTTGTTATTTCCTCGTGAAGGGAGCTTATACCTTTTTAAATGCTCGCCGCTCTACCCGTATACAGAGGCTTGTTTTTTTTTTTAAAACTGTCGGCAGATGCGCTTTGTACGCAAAATTTCGCAGCACAATTGCCCTTGCCATTTTGAGCGAAAAGCTAAATTAAGGAAATTGCGCTCAAGTTTCCGAGGCCGAGCGGAAGGTACAACGGCAAGTCGGGGGGAAGATGCGCGCCCTGAACGGGTCTAGTTGCCGAAAGAATTTCTAGCTTCGCCTTTTGTCATATCTCGCCAATATTTCAGACGCGTCCTCGCTTCCTGAACTCTCTCCAAGCCCCGCCGCCGACGACGACGGGGGACGGAGGTAGTGGGAGGAAGGGGGGGGGGGGAGGAGGAGGAGGGCCGGAGGGTCGGCACTGAGAAACGCGGCTCACGTTATCCACCCCGCTACGTGTCACGAATCCCCCCCGAGTCCCAGATGCAGGACATGCTCGGCAAAATTTTAATCGTGCCTGGCATGCGCGAGGCGCGCCTCCACTCGCGCGAGCACCAACAGAAACAGAAAGAGAGAGAGAGAGAGAGAGAGGCGCGCCCGAAGTAGCGAAGCATGGACAAAACGCTGACTTGCGCTTCTCTCCTTCTCCGTCCCTAACTTCCCTCTTTCAATAGTTGCTTTTAAACTTTTATCATAAACCGCCCTGGTATTGATTCGATCGAAACGAGATTAGATCGAAGCGTAAGCGCGTTTGTTGTTAATGTTATATACTTTATAGTATCGAGCTCTCGCTTTATTTTCGTCAACTCGTTCGCCCTCAGACTTTTCTTTCCACTTTAGCTTTTGGTAAAAGCTAAGTTTCCGGTGTCGCTGTCGCTCGCGCGGATATATACTTATTGCGGAATAATGTTATGGATATAGCGAGAGGACCCGGGCAAATTATTTAAATTTCGCTACGGCGAGGTGCTGCTCCGTTTAAAATAAAACGTAACGAAACATTTCGATAACACCCCCTAATTTAAAACCTCCCGATATAAAGTTTTCTTTTTTTTTCGTTAGAAAGAAAATTTATTTGGGGGGGTGGAGGCAAGAGAAAACGATGTAGCACAACTTAAAGTCGTTTGTTACCGTTTTCAAAGTTTCGGGCAAGTTTATCGCGAGCGTCAAAAGATTATTAATATATTCCGCCTACCCTGGGTTTCCACGGAGCGCTGCGTGGTGCAGAGCATTAAAGCCATTGTTGTTGGTGAGGGTGATGTCAGCTGCATGGTCTAACAAGAGCGCCAACATGTCATCGCGTTTCTTGGAAATAGCGTCGTGAAGTGGCGTGTCTCCTTCCGAGTCCTGCGGGAGAAACAAAAAATTCCCATTAAACTGCTGAAAAATACCGTTAAAAGGGGAGGGAAGACGAATTTTAAAAACAAAAAAACTAAGAAAAGACAAAGCGTTCGGAGAAAAGAGAGGAGGTACGTATAGATAGGGGATAAAGTTTAGGTTGCCGATTCGAGACGCTACTCGCGCAGGCGCTCCCGAGGATTTTCCCGGGCGAAAGCCTTATTCCCCGGCTAGTTAAGAAGTAGGGCTTACCGGGCTTACTTCTATCGAGTCTAGGAGAGAGGCTCTGTTGCGCTAGAACCTCTCTCTCTCTCTCTTTCGAGATTCTTCTCTTTTGCCGAGAGAAAAAGCGCGGACAAAAATCCGCTACACAGCCACCGTCGCCGCCGCCGCCGCCGCCGCTGAAAGAATCGCGACGTTGGCGAGATTAAAGTATTTGCAACTACAGAGAGCGCCTCCGAGCTTCTCATAGTTAACCGCTCGAGCGAAAACCTCACACTATCACTTTTCCGTATATAGTCCGCGCGTACAAGAGCGGCTTCGCCCTCAGCCGTAATGCCTCCAAGTCCGCGCAGAGTTTGTTGCGAGCAGCACTTCTTTCCAGACTTTTTTTTTTTTTCGAGGCCCTGCTTTGCACCTCCGTCGGACGTGAGGCGATTTCCGCGATTCGTGAATCGGTTGCCGAGTTAAAAGATTTCTTGCGAGCATTTGTCAGAGACAGAGCGAGAATCGAATAGAAACTTTTACGGGTTAATGAGCTTTTTCGCGTGTTAAAAACTTAGTTTGCATCCTAAATTGTCGAACTCGCGCTGGAAGTCTAAAAAGGAACACTATCAATTTGCAACTCTCTCATAGAATAATGTAAGGTTTTTCAAAATTATCTTTAAATTTGGATCCTTCGTTTCGAAACCTTTTACTTTTAAACTACAATGTCTTTGTTTATGTGCAGAACAAATAAATTATTTTCTTCCTAGATGCTCTTATGGACAGAACATTTTACCAAGTTTCTTGAGAATGCGAAGCCGTGAAATATAGTGCACTTGCGAAGCGAATATTTATAGCCCCTCTGGCTTACATTCTATTTCCTAAATTCTCCCAAGTAAAAAAAGATGAAAAATATCGTCTTTAAATGTTAAACAGGAAAAATATCGATTCTAATACTTTTTCAGAATCCAATGATTACTTCATTCTCTGATGAAGAATACATTATGAAAAAAAGTAAATCTGCGTATTTAGCATAAAATGTTAGAATACCTATTCACAGCTAGATTCATTATTCACAATAATGCGAGGCTGCCTTGCAATGAGATTTAACGAGGTAGCTCAGAGTAGGGAAATCCGAAGAGGAAATAAAACCACGTTCAAGCTTAGAATGCCGTAAAAAATGGCTGCTTTGGATTAAGAGGATTTGGCGAAGCCGTTATCAGGCGAAATGCTCGTCGCTGGAAAAATGGAAGTGGAATAGATGGCTGAATGTGACACGAGGAAGGAAAAAGAAGTAAGAATGAGGCGTACTCGCGAAGAAATTTTTATATCTTCATAATATTTTCCGCTGAAATTCAACTCAGTCACGCGTAATAACCGTACTACTTTAGCCTTAATATATACAGATAGTATCCTTCTTTTCTCGAAACATTACCTATTTCAATTTTATCTTGAATATTAAACTTAAATAAAATATTATCAATAAGTAACAGTATAAAAAATATCTAAAAAAACATAATCAATAATAAGAATCTTCTATTTTTCAGTTATTTCATGCGCTTAAATTTTTGTTCAGCTTAAGAACTTAAATATAAAAATTTGATTTTTTTTTAAAAAGTACTCAGATTAAGTATTGATAAAATCCTACATTTCATTGTACTGTGACTTTCACGTATGTAAAAGTTATTTTATCAAACTTAAAATATTAAACTTATTTTTAAGACATAAAATACTACCAAGTACGCTTTTAATGGATTTACAGAATAATAATTTATAAAAAACTCGCCTAAATTTTTGACCTGTAGAAAATGTTAAGTTTACCTGTAGGCTAGGGTGGCAACCAAGTTCAAGTAATGTACAAACGACTCCAATATGTCCCTTATTAACGGCAAGATGTAAAGCAGTTTGGCGTCTTTTATTTCTAGCATTTAAATCTGCGCCTGCTCCAGCTAATAAAGCAATTACAGCTGGTTCATCTCCAAATGCAGCGTGATGAACTGCTCTATCCCCATCTTTATCCTAAAAATTTAATTTCTATCAAAAAGTAATACATTTTTTTAAGAATTTGTAATTAATTTATTTTATTTGTATTTTTTAAAACGAAATAATATAAATATATAAGGAAATATATTATAAATATTAAGGTTTAAATATATAATATAAATATTAAGGAAACAATATAAATATATAAGGTTAGTAGATTGCCTGAGCAACGACTTAGTTTATCAAAATAATATGTTTCATCGTTCTTATCATTCAAGTATGAGTGTACAGATATTTAATAAATTAATAAAAAAATATAAATAAAAGGTCTAAGTTACCTCAATCTCGACATCGGCTTTGAATCGAAGAAGCACTTTAATGACATCTAAATGACCATTCTGACTTGCTGCTTGTAAAGCAGTGTGACTAGCAAAAATGCCATTTACATCAGCATCTGGGCGCTTTAAACATTCTTCACATTTTGCAGCATCTCCATTAGCTGCATATTTAACTAATTCTTCATTAACGTCTCCCGATACATGAGTTTCAAATAATTTTTTTAACAGTGCTGAAAGTCGTTCTAAAAATTAATTAAAAAATAAACTTTCTTTTTTAGTCAAAGTATAATGACAATTAAAGAAAAATAAATTATGTATAAAATAATTATAAATTTAAAGATACGCACCACCACTTGTATTTCCTGATACATTACTATCGTTACTTGACACTTTTGTTACAGCTTGGGGATTATACGTCCAGGATGTACTACAAACTTCTACTTTTAAATCACCGTCATGATAAATTTGTTGAATTCTTCCAACTTTACCTAAGGTCTAAAATAATTATGTAATTAAAATAAAAACCTTATTAAAATTTAAAACAAATACAAATAAAAATAATTTCTTACAGGTGCCATTGCTTCAGCCCATTCTCCATGACCTCTTTGTAATAATTTTATTTTATCTATATCATTACAAATTTGGACTAAATCTCCAACAGTAAATAACTGTTTGTCAGAAATAGAATTTATAACTGGCATAGGTACTTGAACTTTCGTCAAAACGGCAGGATTAAATGTCCAGCGATTTCCACTTGGGTAAGAAACTACAATATCATGATCTTCGTCAATACCAACTACAGTACCAGTAGTACTCAAACATTCAAACATGCCATCTGTCCATCCTCCATGTCCTTGTTGAAGTGAATCAACTATTTCATACTCTAAGTCAACATTCACCTAAAACAGTTAATAATACAAAATAAAAAAAACGTCAATAAAGTGATACTCAATGTTTAAGATACTATAACTTAAGTATTTTTACCTGATCTCCTATTTGAAGTCCATGCGGTCCAGCACGGCCAGGGCCCTGTTCTCCTAAAAGCGGTAGATGATCTCTATAAACTGTTTGACCTTTTGCATCATTTACAACTTTCAAATCAGCCTGAAAATGAAATGTATACCTTAATTACTAGAAGAACTATATTAATGTGTAACATATACATTAAAGGTACAAACCATTCCTTGAAAACCAACTCTGTACAAATTTTTGGCACTGTTATCCCAAATAACGTAAGCAGCTGATCTAGGACTTGCAGCTGACCAATCCTGAATTTCGTTAACTTTTCCTCTTCGACCGTTTCCTCCATCTTGATCTTCCCATTGCCAATCAACACCCCTGACAACTCTAGCACCAGGAAATATACCACGTATTGCAATCTTAAAATAAAAATAATATATAAAACTTTTTTTAATTAATAATTGAAAGAAATTTAAAGTTTGTATAAGTTTCAAAAAATAAATACTAGTATTTTATTTTTAGATTTATAAATTTGTAATTACATGTAATTCATGAACATATTACAATCTTATTTCAAGAATATGTTTAGCTAAACCTTTCTATTGAATTTACCTTTTTACTTTTTCTTCTTGGTTCTAAAAGAACTCTTTCACTTCCAGGTGTTGCAATTCTATAAAATCTGTGCCTTAAATGATGTTTATCACCATGATAACAAATTGAACATAAATCATAATTATTGCATTCAGCACATTTCCACCTAATGCCAAAAATTGGTTGCTGTCGACAAGTGTCACACATTGTTCCATCATGCTTAACACCTGTTGGAGCTGAATCCAAAATCCGTAGATCAAAAGCTCCTGAGCACCTATAATTTGCTGCTGTACCATTATCCCAAACAACTACTACTTCTTCTGGTGATTCAAAGTTTCTTACTGTGCCTACATGTCCTTCCCCACCATCCTAAAAAAGTCAAAGTAGATTAATTACAACTTATTCTTATACAAGTTCATATAAAATAATATCTTGCAAAGATAGTTTATGAAATCCTGAAGTTTCGAAATATAAGAATCAAAACAACTTTTAATTAACTAAATGACGTGATTTTTCTAAGAATTAAAAAAGTATTTGTTATAACCTCATAAACTAACCTGTTTTCCCCATTTCCACTCAGGACCGCGAATAACTCTTGCACCTACACCTTCCATCATAAATCGTGTTGCACGGGTTCCGGCACGTGCCCCAACTTCCATTATTAAGACTAGTCTGCTATCTATTAATTTAAAAAATAATGATTTTTACAAAAAGTGATTCTTCCATTTACACTAAATGTACCGCCATGTTAAGCTAGTTGTCAAACTATATAGTGTTAGATAGAACGTGATTGTATCGACACTCCACTAGATCGAGCTCTTAGCATACCAATCGGTAAAAGCAGAACAATAATGGCTGACAAGGATTAGATATCCAGCAGCCAATAAAAGTTAAAGAAGAATAGAAGAAAACGAAAATGATGTGTTTTTGCCAGCAAGTAGTTAAAATAATCAATTAAGAATCAAAAAATTGTTTATCGTGATAGATTATTACTTGTGAATATTAATAAAAAGGAATTTTAGAATATTAACAAAAAGAATGTTAATAAAAAGTAAACAATTAAGAATCAAAAAATTGCAGACGTTCCGTCAACGAAAACGTACAACTTGGTCAGCTGTTCTGCTTTTCTGCTGCACGCCGCGATACAGAACTCCAGCCGCGTCTTCAAATCATTGTATCTCGATTAATAATCATCAAATCAATGTAAAATTTTGTGAAAAACTTCTTTATGTATCGAAGAACAACTTTCTCGCTCAAAGTTTTTTCAAAGAGAAGTTTCATAACACGCTTTCTCGGCGAATCACGAGAAATCTAACCTTTTGGGTAGAGATTAATTAAATCTTTTTACACGGATGCAGTGTATTTTAATAATGCTTTCAGCATTGGTAGTACTTATTTTATCTATGCTGAAAATTTTATATTGATTTATGCATACAGCGATTTAAGTTTCGAAATTTAATGATTCCGATCAATAAAAATTTTGCAGTTTTTATTTTTTATCTTGGAAACTATTTATCGAATCAAAAACTTATAAATGTAAAAAAGTTGTGTTTTTTTATGCTCCACGTGATAGTATTTTTTTAAAATTGATTTGCAGACTTTCAAAAAGCGGCCCTGCCCATCGTGTCTTTTGGCCGCGGCCGAGCGCTCGGCCGGTTTCTCGATCCAACTCTTCCACTGTTCATTATGCAAAAAAAATGTATTAGCTTACAAAAGTACTCCGGTTATTATAAATCTTAAGGAATTGCACTCTTTTCAGACTTTTCTTGTGGAATGTAAAATATTCTAATGATTAAGAGAATATTTAATCATACAGTTATACGTTTCTTTAAAAAAATGTTTTTAGCAAAAATTTTAAAGTATTTATAATAATTAGATAATAAACAGAATATTACATACCTAGGCCAGTAAAATAAGAAATGTCTCAGATCACATATAATTGTCGGCCGAGACGAAGCCGAGGTTGACAAACGTGTGATCTGAGGCTTTCTTTTTTACTGGCCAAGTTGTGTATACTATTTTTCTGCTCGACGTCGCCGGAAGGCGGCAACTTTGTTTGGCGCAGCGGCCAGAAAGTTGCCGCTTTCCGGCCGAAGGGTAGAAAACATTTAAAAAAGGTATATTGTTGGAAAGTATACCTTTCTTACTTTTAGCCAAATTAGAAATATAGGCTAACGAAAATGGTGAAATCAATTTATAAAATGTCAAGTATTACATCGTTGTCTGCAATTTAATAAATGCTGAGCTTCATTTATATAATTAACACAATAAATGGCTGGAAAAAGCCTTTCTTTATTATTTCTTAAATTTACAAAGATAGCCTAACGAAAGCGATGAATTCTTTTTAAAGAATGTCAAGTATATTGTCGTACCCTAGGAATACTGGCACATTTAAAAAATGGCTTATTTTCAATCTTTGTCTCTAATACCTGTGAATAATATAAATTTATCGAAGCTCCCATAAACGTCTGATTCTATCTGTAAACCACGCAATTATCACAACTTGTAGCATTTTGTTGAACTCTGCAGTCAACAATTAAAAATACACATTTTCTGAAATGTTAGCAGGTCGTGTTAGAGTCTTCGTAGGGAGCGACGATATATTTATTTAATATAGACACCAGAAAGTGGTTAAATAAAAAAATGTACAAGTAATAAAATTTCTTTAAATTAAATATGTATTCAGCTTTATTTAATTTTTTGTATGAACTATTTACTGATAGTACTTAAATCTATTAAAAATTTCTATATCTAGGTAGGTTTTTTTTATAAATAAATATACTTTCGAGTCCGTCGTTATTGAATTTATTGTGACTGTATTTTGGGTAGCAAGAACTTTAGGAAGCGATATCCCAGAAGCTTATAAATAGATAAAAGTAATCGAAAACTTTACATATACTACAATAATGAGAAAGAAAAATACAAAAAGGGGTTAAAAAGTTTAACTATATTCCACGTAGGTAGCATAGATATCTTCGGAAAGAATTAAATCCAAGCAAATAATTCTTTGTATCGGTTATAAATTGAAGCTTTCTCTAAAATACTGAGTAAAGTTTTTTTATCCGAGGAGTCGAGGATTGTCTATGATATATATGAATATCGTGCAGAATGGAGCAGAATGAAAGAATAATTTGTTGCAGTTTTTCGCACCGTCTCTCCGTTTCTCCCGCACCAATAGGTCACTCACCCACCCGAATGTAAAAGTAGTCGTCTAAATTTTGAGCACAAATTAGATACTGAAATCTAATGATTTCATATTTCAATGTAATGAACTAATAATAATATGTAACAATCTAATGAAGAGATAAAATTAAAAAAAAAATAATAATAACACATAAAGTTCCGGCACATAGGATACCTGTTCACCAAAAAATTCAATAACGACGGGCCTAAAAGTATATTTATTTATAAGAAAACCTAACTAGATAGAGAAATTTTTTAAATTTATTAATTGTTGACTGTAGAGGTCAACAAAATAAAGCTACAAGTTGTGATAATTGCGTGGTTTACGGATAGAATCAGACGTTTATGGAAGCTTCGATAAATTTATATTATTCACAGGTATTGGAGA
>UCOM01004152.1:0-13665 GCA_900474385.1 Ormyrus pomaceus
CAACGTGTGAAATTAGAATATTCTAATAAAAAGAAAAACTAGAAGTTTGTAAGGCAAATATTTAAATTTTGAATGTTGTTTTATATCTTATTGTTGTTTTATAAATTATTTAACAAGTTAAAGTCTCTTACAAAATCAAGAAAATAATAAATAACAATCAGATAATAATAACATCAGGTAATTTTTAAGCGAAAATTCTCTCCATGTATAATTTTAATTCATAACGTAGTTTTCCTAAACAACTTAGATTACTATAAATTATTTTGATCGAAAATAAATTTGTTTGGAGGAAGCTAAGTGCTAATGAATTAGTAGCGGTTTTTTTTTGACAATTAAATGTGCTCGAGAGATGTATCGAAAATTAATGCTTTCAAAGTGTAATATTGTAATACTTTTGTAAATATTTCTTCTCGTAATTAAGTTTGTTGATTAATAATGAAAAAAATAAAAATTTTTGCAATTTTTAATGTAAATTTAAAACCAAATTTTCAAAAGATTAAAATAATACAAAAAGCGCAGGAATTGCCGGGCCGAAAGAAATTTAAACCGAAATTCGAAAAATTAAATCGAATTTGCCGGCAGCCAGTATAAACGCTCGGCGCTCAAAGCCGGGCAAATTGTCCGGGGCCAATGTTCGAAAAAAGCGTCGAACAATCGTCGCTTGCGGGAAAAAAAGCTCGAACTCGTGTAAACACGCTTCTAATCCGCGAATTCAGCTCTCTCTCTCCCTCGGCCGCGGGGATGCAGTTCGCGTATAAAAAATAAAGTGCCCCGGCGTAATTCCCGGCGCGCTGTACAGCGAATATAATTTGCGATTACGGCGCCGAAGCGGGCCGCGATTCGAAGCAGGCACCGCTGCTGAAAGCGATTATCTTCTGCCGCTGTGAATCCGGCCGATTCGCTTGCGGTCGAATTGAAAATGCCTTTGCAAAGTCCAGCGAGACAGAAGCGCGCGATGCAGGTTGATGAGGACGCGCGGCGAAAAAGAGGCCAGCGGCCAATCGAATCCAATTTCGGAACGATTCCCTAATCACCCGACGAATGTGCTGATCGAGGATTTTGGTTGCTTTGGCGATGGACTCGTCGCTGTCGACTTGCGGCGGTGCGAGGTTTTATATACTCGGACTGATGATAATGTCGCGTTTGCGCGCTTGTTAGTATAGATCTTGTTTGTGACGGAATCTTTGTTTGGTCTGTGTTTTTTTTTTCATTCGGATTGGTTTCAATCGCTGATTGAATTTTCTGATTTAGAATTATTTTGTTATTACAGCATTGTTCTACCTGTGAATTAGAAATTCTTGAAAAGCAATAAAAGACTTGGACATTTTTTTCAATCTAAGTAACAGCACTATCTTATATAATTGACGGTTTGTATGTCTTTATTTAAAAAGTTTTTCAAAAATCCACTTATTAGCAATTTGTTAACAATATTCATATTCTCCAGTTTTTTTATACGAGCGGCAGAAATACTCGATTACGCAATTTACATCTGGACCAGTTTTTTCGCGAAAAACGTGTATACATATTGTTGAAATTTGAAAAGTTCCCTCGAGATAATAATGCATTTAAATTCTACTTCGATATCTCGCCGCATTGCAGCACACGGCGTAAAGAGAAATTGTTTATTTGAAAAAAAAAGTAAGAAAATTTCACATCACGAATCGGTACGTCGCCGATAAATTCCCGCACTTCTCTGCAGGCAATAATTTAAAATGTAGGCAAAATCCCCTCGAAGCTGGGATCCTCGCAAAAGAACGAGAACCCCCCGAAAATAGTGCATTTCGGGCCGGTAATTGGTAGGCAGTGGTTTCGCGAGAGCGACAACAGCGCGATTCAAGTGATCGCTGATTGAACGAAAATCTCTGGGCATTTTGGGCGCCGCGAACAGAGAGAGAGAGAGAGAGAGAGAGAGAAAGCGAGAAAAAATAACGACGAACGAAATAAAGGAGAGAAAGAGAGAGCGGGGAGAGAGAGAGAGAGAGCGCGCGAGAGAGAGAGAGAGAGAGAGAGAGAGAGAGAGAGAATAGGGCGAAAACACGAAATATTCGAAAATCGATCGACTCGGCCCGATGGCGACAATGATTCGCACCGCGTGAAAATGGCGTTATTCCGATCCTTATCGCAGCGCCGCGGTGATTTATGGGCCGCCGCTGTGAAAGAGTTAATGGAGGCAAAATAGCGCGTCGCGCACCATGAATCCTTCGCGGCCCGTATCGACGAGTATTATTGATGATGCCTGACGCATCGCAGCGCCATATCTCGTAAGCTTTAAATTTATTGGGGGGAAATCGCTAGGCTGCGTTTATCTCCTGAGCGATCGCTTCCAATATGACATTTTTAATAAGTTCTTCTCCCCCCCTCCTCCCTCTCCCTTCGGCCCTCGGAATAGTATAAAAGAGCTACTCCCCCCCCTCCCCCCCTACTCTTGGGCGCGGTGGTGTTTGCAAAATGCGGAATTTAAAAATTTTATTAGCTCCGCTCGCGAGGATCGAACTCTAAAATATTGAGTTTCCAGTTATCTGATGCAAATGCGGGACGTGAAATATCGATACTTTCATGAAGCATATTTCGCGGAGCATCGCGAACGAAGACATTAGGAAAGGGAGCCGTTATGCTGATTGATTGCATTATTATTTCAGGCTAAGTTTATTGTTCTCGACGCGCTTATTTGCTCGGCGCGTTGTTTCAATTGAATTGACTGTAATCTTATGGAGTTTTTATTATTATGGATTTTGTGATGTAAAAGTGATGGATGGCTGTACGGTAACTGATCGAGTCTTACTAGAAGATGGAATTTCCTCCAAAATCGTGCATTGCACTGAATTTCAACCGGTTTCAATTGGAGGAGAATAATACTCCTAAGTGCTTTGTTATTTTTAACTTTTACGTCTATTCATATTTTGAAAATAAAATATATTTTGTAGATACAACAGAAGTTATCTCGTGTGCAAATATTGATGCAAGCCAACAGGTCACAATGCTTTTAAACTACCGAAATCGCTATTACGAACTAAGAATCAAATGTACGCATTCACACTGAGCGAAGAAATATAGTAAAAATTACAAATAATCTTGTAAAAATGACCATACTGTCTAATAAAACCACTGCAAACTGTCAAAACCAAAAAAATTACTATACTTTGTAAGAAATTTTACTATACTGTGGGTAAATTTTTCTATATTTTCAGTAAAATTCGGTACATACGTAAGAAATTTTACTATACCGTCTGGTAAATTTTCCTATAAAGTATGGTCATCTTTTTGGTTTTGGCAGTCTGTGGTGGCCTTACTAACCAGTATGGTAATTTTTACTAAACTTTTCTCTCAGTGCCTTACGAAAGTAAAAATTAAAAATTCTCGCAAAACCCACAATTTCATCAGCACAGCCTCGAACTGCCTAGTCCACTCCGAGCTTCAAAACCCTCCTAATTAGTAAGTTTCACTTTTACAAACCAGCTTTCCGCGTTTTCATATCCTCTCTTTACAAGCGCCAAGACTCGCCCGTCCTCGCAAACGCGCAGCCATAACTCTTTACATCTCGCTTCCGAGCCCTCATTCTTCCAGAGGCGCACGCGGCGCACGAGAGGAGAGCCTCCAAAATAAGTAGCGCAATTTGTATGAATAAAAAAACAATGCGCGCAGTCTCGGCCCGCTTTCGAGGGAAAAAGCTCGTCCCACATTTTCGCGCTGCGCAAGCCGCCTCAAAGACACGGCGGGCGAAAATTTGAATTTAGCGTCTCCCGAGGCAGGAAAATTCTGCGTTTTCTCTGGACGTCGGCTGTTTCTTCTCCGAACTAAATTTTGGGCACCTGTAATTGAAGCTGGACTTGGCGACCTTGCGGATGTTAAAAAGTGCAGTTAGGAAGTAATAAAGTAACAGCGTGACAATAAAACGGAGGTGAAGAAACAGAGTTGGAAGGGAGATGTAAAACGACTCGGGATGCTGCGTTATTGATTTCAGAAAAAAATTAAAATAATATCAGCTTTTAAATTTGTCTGTGCGTGAAAAATAAAGGAATTCAATATGTATAATTTAATTACAAATTTAATTATACAAATTAAAATTTACCCAAATTACAAATTTAAATCAAATTTCAATCGAATTACGATTAAATGCATTTTAAACATTTTTGCAAGTCTGCAATTTTTTATATATATATAATGGCTTATTGTAAGTTGAAAGTATCCATTTCTTGCACTCTGTGTAACCAAAACTATTGTTCTTGTTGCATTCTTATTAGAACTTATTCTTTACTAACTTGGAAATTATCTTGAAAAAGTTGAAGATCTTTGTTGTAGAAATTGTTTTTGTAAGTCAGAAGCTCGAGCATATATATAGTTCATCGCGGGGATTAACATATTTATGCAGAAAAGACATCTTCTCGGATTTTACGTTAATGCATTTTTGTCGCCTTAAAAATGTAAAGAAGCTTTTCCATTTAGAATAGTGTATATTTATCAGTCGCAGCGCCAGAAAAGTAGATCAAATCTCAAAAATGTAGCTTCGCGCGCCGAGAGTTGCGCTTTTCTAGGATAATCTTTCGTAAAAGTTTACAAAATTTAATCCAGCGCCGAGAGAAATTTCTTGAAAATTAAAATCTCTCCACTTTCTTGCAAGAGTCGGGGAAATGATTACTTCGGCACTACATTTGTCATGCCCCTCGCTGCTTGAAATTCCAGGTGGAAGCTTAATTTTTAATTGAAATCGAAGTCAGTCAGGTGAATAAAATATTTCAAATGAAAAAATTTCTCGGGAACTTCGCCTACTGGTCCGTGAGTTTTATTAATGCGCCCGACATTTCTATGCTCGTAAAGAACCGTCGGCGCAAGAATTTCTATTAATTTTTACCCTCACCTGGCATTGCTGAAATATACGTATATCAAAGGCAATAAAGGATAAATTGAATCAGTTATGATAATACATCTGGTGCATAATAAGGTACGCGAATAGAATCGGCGATGAGCTCAGGTCCGGGGGGGAATATTTAAAAAAGTTTCCGCGTCATTTCCCTTCACCCTCCCTCGCCTCCTTCGCTCTCCCGGGCGAAAATAAGCCGCGCGAGGTGTGTAATACTACCCCCCGAAAATGCATATATAGCAGTGAATTTCAATGAGAATGAAGCACGACCGTCCTTTTCTGTTTCAGCTCTTCCGTCACACGTTCCTGGCCCAGTACAAGATCGTGAACCTCGAGACACTGTAAGTAAACGAGCCGTTAAGCTTATCGCATTTACGTTATAATCATATTTCAGACTTATTTCGGGCTAAAATTTAGATTTGCATTTTAATCCGCGAGAGGCGAGCCGCAAATTACAAACTGTGCGCGCGCACGCGAATTTAATCCTCCTTATATACCTTTTCGTATTCCGTCGACGGGGGGAGAGAGAGAGAGAGAGGGAGCGGCCGGCAACTTTCTCATCTGAGGATTTATACATCGCGGGGGAAGGGGTGGAGGGGGGGGGGGGGCGACGTCGCCTTAAGTGACTCTCCGCCAAGAATGCGACTCGCTGCCCTTTGTAAATCTCAACTTTAAACCGCTGCGGCAAAAAGCTCCATTTCGCTCGGAGGACGAATTACGCGAATGAGTTTACACTAATCATTCGCTCTACTCGGGGCTAACCTTGTTTTATATTCCGAAGCTGATATTTTCTGATTAAGCTCGGAGTCGGAACTCTCTCGTCCAGTTACTTTCGAGTAATTTGAAAAGCGGCTTTTTTTTCGACGACGACGAAACTTTGCTCCTCGAGGAGCTTCGCATTTGAATGAAAGGCGCGAATTTCAGGAGGGCCTTTCGTCAAACTTGAGGAGTGGATGATTTTCTTCTCAAAGAAAACTGGGCTCTTTTAAGATTTTCTTTCGGGCAGTTCGGGTTCGCGAATGGAGGGAACAATGCGACGATCAGATTATGTTTTCAATTGCACTTAAAAGGGTGTATAGGAGGTGTTTCGAAAATGTATATCGTGGGATAGAAGGTAATATCTGATAATTAGTTCTGAAGATACACATAGAATGTTAAAAACTGAATATTTTCAATGTTAATTATGTACATCCATTAAGAACATACAAAAGAATATGCAACATGTTGAAAAATCATTTGGCCGGTATATCACTGCATAAAAGAGACCATTCCAAGACATACGTCTGACCGTGACTTTCCGATCGGACCATTAGATCCCGAGATACATAATTCAGCCAATAAGCGCGTCGCGGCAGGCGAGTACTCCCCATCCAGTGCGCTTTTTCAGTCGTCTTCCTCCGCGGCTCGCTTATTGGTTGAATTTTGGAAGCAATTTTCAATGCTCCATATCTCTGGAGCTAATGGTCCGATCGAAAAATTACGGTCGGACGTAAGTCTTGGAATTGTCTCCTCTATCCAGTGGTAGCGGCCAAATGTGACGATTTTTTTTAACACGTTGAAGAAGGATATTGTCTCCTGTTCATGATATACTTTTTGGTTAATTAGGCTGAGCATTGTTGAAAATGAACTACCGTTGGTCAAATTGTACAACGATACATCAATAAAAGTGTTCAAAGCTATAGGTCATCAGCAATTCTTTTTAACGTTGAACGGCTTTTTGTGCAACTATTTATTTAGCAAAACATATTAAATAACTTCTATGGTTCTCTTGTTCTGTAAAGAGTAAAATTCATTCGTTAAAGCACTGAACGTCCAACATGAATAGATAATCAAAATTGTAACTGCATATTCAGTAAAATTCTATATTTTGTACAAGCCATAGTTGCATTAGACGATTGAAAATCGTTCATGCATATTGCATGTATTAGTTAGTTTACATAAAGTTAATGTTTACTAAATAGAACTATTCTATAAACAAATCCGCCTTCGTTTAAAATGGATTTCTTAATTAAACGTCATGTATAATATTCCATTCCGTCGTAAAAACATTTAAACGATAACTTTTGAGCTTGAACTGGAATTTAAAAATTTTAGCATTTTTGGTCTAAGGGAACTTAACAAGAGCAGCGGGAATTTGAGAAACAAAGTAGCGATGTATGCGAACGTAAGCTGCGTAAGTAGATAAGTGCCGAATCTAGTCGAATACCGTATTGACTTTACCAATCCACTTTACTGAATTAAATACGAACATTTATGGTCACTTCGCTGTCGAAATTTTAAAAAATTTTGGTTTCTCGAATGATTTTTTAAAAGTGACATATTTCATATCCTGAAACAAAGTTGTAGATTATATTTAAAATTGAAATAGACGTATCAATTATTTTATATAATAGGAAATAGTTTTTCCAAGAATTTTTTGTAATACAAAACATACAGTAAAAATATATAGCAAACCAAATCAATTACGGTGGAAAAAAATATCAATTTTTCGCGCAAACTAAAATGTTTAACAATAGTCGGTCCAATTTAAAAAATCTGAACCCGGCAAATCGCAAAATTATCATCATTTATTTCTGATAAAACGAAACCGCAAAATCAGCAGAACCTAAAAGAGAGCACTCTGCATTCCTTCTCTCCGCTCCTCCTCGCTCTTAAATATGCTGAAGCAGGTCGTGCAGGAGCAAGTGGGATAAACGCAAGAGAGGAAAAAAGTCGACTCTCCCGCGCTACAAAGGATAGTGTTATTTATTTAATGTAGTCGCTCCAGCCCTCGGGGTCGCCAGCCCAAATGATGAGAGCGAATCAACAAACGCGCGCGAGACAATGGGAGCAAAAAGTTAGGCGTGTCTCGAGCGCGGCTCGCAAAAAATACATCTACTCTCTTCTTCTTCGAGGGTCTTCATAATCTGTTCAACGGCGCCGTCCTCCCGGCGTGTTTTCCCGCCGCGGCGGCTTTGAATTTTTATCGAATCGCTTCTCGAATCCGAGCTAATGCTGCTTTCAGTCTTTCTGAATGATTTATTTGCTTTGGAAAATAATGGCTTTTTCGAGTTTTGAAAGTCTGTTTAAATAGCAAAACGCTCGGAGGTGCGGCTTTGAAGGTTCCGCGATTTTTGAGGGCAGGATTAAAACTGGTTTTTTGTCCAAAAACGGCTTGAAAACGTGGAGAACTTGAAGCATTTTGAATATTTGAAAAAGCCACTTTTGGGCGCTGCGAGCTTTGAGCGTGAAACAATATTGATCCATTTTTAGTAATGGTTTAAAATTAGAGAAAAGGAAGCCCACGCTTTTCATCCCTTTTTCTGCTCCGTTACTGGAATGTCGGTTAAAAAAAGAACGCGGGGCGTTATATTCTTTTTTTTTTGCAAGAATACAGTGTATTTTTTTTTCTCTTAACTGCTGAAAATAAGTTGCTTTAAAGGGAAGAAGAGTCTACGTTCAAAGGAATTCCTTCCTTTTCCTCAGACATGAAACGCGGAAAAAAGTGCTGCTTGTTTAAAGTCGCCCAAGATTTTATCATTTCAAGCTTTTCTTTAAACTTTAAAAGGTTGCATTTATCAGAATTTCCTTAATCCAACTAACGTTTTTTACAGTACTTCAACTTTCTTCCTACTTTACACAATGCTGTCATTAATCCTTTAATCGCGATAAACATTAATCAGTTTTTACCAAAAACAAAAAAAAAAAAGATTAAATATGCCTGCACGAGAGATAGGAATTAATTGCAAGTAAATAAATATATATAACAGTTTTAATTAAAAGCGGAAACTTTTTGCGCGGAATCAATCTATCTAAATTAATGAAGCTTGCGAACCCAACAGAGTTATTTATCAACGTTTATTCTTCTCATTATTAACCGATACATCTTTTACTCCGGAGATAAATTGAAATTGAACACTGCCGAATCCGCGAGAAAAAAGAATCCAGAGAGGTACGGACGAGTCGTCAAGAGAGTTTCCCGGCAAAAAAGAGGGGCACTAAACCCTCTTCTAAAATAAAAGGCATCTAGTCAGCATCCCTGCGCCGTCTCTTTCTCTCTCTCGCAGTAAATGAGCGCAGCAAGAAGCGATGTTCATCGATCGATCGGCGAGTCGGCCGGCGGAAGGCATAAAAAGCTTAATTTCCGGATTTTCGGTAAGAAGACGTTTGCGCGCGAAGCCTCCTCTCCGCATTCGTCTCTCGTGAAAAATCGGCAAAACACATTACACGCCGTTTCTGCTCTATCCCTTCGCTGTTTTTTTTTCCTCCCTCCCTCTCTCCCTCCCTTCCCACTGCAGTGCAGCTCGCGCGGCTGATGGGAACTAAAGCGCATGCCCGGCTCTTTCTCCTCCGTATAAATCCTCTTTTTCGACCCGTCGACGTCGTTCGCGTGAGCCGCTCGAAACGGAGCAGAGCAATGACCATGACAGGCGCAGCTCCGGCCGTTATTGTCCGCGCGCTTTCTTCCTCTTCTTGCGCCTCGCTTCGCCCGCCTGCTACTTTCTCTCTCTCTCTCTCTCTTTCTTTTTTCGCCCTCTTCCCGGGGAGTCTTCCGTGTATTGTTTATCGCTGGACGCCGAGTGTCGGGTCTCGAATTGTTAGTCACGTAGGGTTTTCGAAAATTTACGGGGAAACGATTCCTCCGAGGAGAGTGGCACCGAGGTGGCGGCGATATTCGGGCTCGCGGGGACTTTTCCATGTTGAAGGATGTATACGTAATTTATGTATTTGCTGATTTTTTATGCAGCATTAAACGATGAAGGGGAGTCAAAGAAGAATTCATTGAATATGACGAATCTGACAGATCAAATGCAAAATAGTATTTAATAAAAATTTTTATATTTCCATAGATTTTTTATTTTAATACGTGTAACTACGTTCCAAGCAAGGAAATAAAATTTAGTTACATTTACTGCGCAGTATTTCACGTTCGTTGTATCCAAGTGACAAAGAAAATCTAAAATTTTAACATAAAAATTTTCTACTGTCATCAATTTTCCAACAAATTAACGAAGGTACAGAAAAATGTTCTGCCCTCTAGCTATTCAAACATTTTAATGAGAAATTTTCGTTTTGAAAATCCAAAATTTTGCAGCGCTGCTGAGCAAAGATAGCAGCCCACTTTTCGTCCCAGTCTCTCAATCGCACCGAGCAGCCTCGCTTTTGGACGGTCTTTACTTTAAAACACTGCTGCAACTCGTCGCAGTTCACACGACTAATCAAAGGAATCTTTCATGTTCTTTTTTTAAATTTTAGCCGAAAAGGTCGGCAGGTTTCACTCGTAAAACTCCCGTATTTATTTTAAAAATACCGCGATTTTTAGCTTTTTATTAACGATTTACGCAAATTAATACACCAAAATAATAAAAATCCAAATTTTTCCACCCCGCTTTATCTCGCTGATAAAAAAAGAAAGCACATCCCGGCAAGCCATGAATAGCATTGACAGCCGCAGCATTAAGAAAACATATACGCCCTCCGCGGCGCGCAACAACGCGAGCAGATCGCGGCCAGGTAATCCATAAATAAAAGCCCGTCTTCCCCGCAATGAATAAGTTGCCCCGCGAGCAATCCATATAAGCAACGAAAACTATCCCACTCGGCGGCGCGCAATGCGATTCGCATTAGCTCGCGCGCGCGCGGCTCCTTCGCGATTCAGCGCGACTCGTGGAAACGGCGTAAGCGCCCCTCCCCCCCCGCGTATATATATTTTTTCCTCCTCCTCTTCCGAGAGAGAGAGAGAGAGGCGGCGGCGCGCGTCTCGTCTTCAAGTGGCCCCTGGGATTTTCCGGACAATGCAGCTGCAGCAGCCCGCGGCCGCACGTATAATACACAGAGACTGTGCATGCACGTCTGCGCGCGTACGGAATAATGCCGAGGGAGAGAGCGAGAGAGAGGGAGAGTTGTACGTGCGACCGAGCCCGTCATAAAGTGCTGGACCGGCGGAGCCTGTCTAACAGTGTTGCGACTTCGTAGATGCGCGTATTTACGACTTTTTTCGGGGGGAGAAACTTTATTTATGACTTTTGCCGGGGAAACTTGCCCGAAATTTCGGGGCCGACTTGCTCTTCGAGGGTTGATCGGGTTGAGTCGGGACTTCGGAGGGGCTTAATCTGCGAGAGAATGATGATTGCGCGAGAATTGGGCCAATTTTTAGGTTAGTTCATAGCTATACTTGTAAAGAGCCTCTTTTGAATATAATTATCACGTTTTTCGAGCCGCTTCTCGGCCATGATTTGTGGAAAAAGCTCGAGCGATAAAGGCTTGATAAAGAGAATGCGAAGGTACAATTTCACTAGTGGAATAAAAACGTGTACGATAGTAGTACTAACCGCGAGTGGTCATCCACTCAGGCAAACGGTTATTTTCTTTACGGACGAAACGGCGTCTTTCGTATGCACTGCTCTACGATATGGTAAAGCCTTTAAACTGCTCCAAAGTAGAATAGCTGTTGCACTGGTTAATCTGTTAATAACAAAATAAGAGAAAATAATGAGAAAATAAGAGAGAATATTTCAACGTTTTGCACGAAGGGACCTGTGGTAATAATTATCTGTAGTAAATACTACAGATTATAGTAGACGCAAATGTATTAAAACTGTAGATAAAATTATAGTTAAGCTACAATTTTGCCGTGCCTTACAATTAGTATATAGCTTCGGATTTATGTTTTATCTGTTCAAATCATTTTTTCCTAAATAAATTAGTTACTATTTTAGCCAGAAACTGTATTCTTCAACTTTAAACGTCATTTTCTTAATTTGACGTATAAGAAATAGAAGCTCCGAAGGAATAAATATTTTAGCCAAACCTGAAATTTCGTACCTCTCGAAAGTTCTGAATTTATATTTTTGATCAACGGAGTTGACATGCAATGTTCCGTACATATTTATAGCTATCGTTCCGTATGCCGACTAGAGAGTCTCCGACGATTTCGTTATCTCGTCTTCGTTTCTTTCGCAGTGCACTCATGCAATTTCTAAATTCGATCGCGAGCTTTCGTGACTTTGTACGCAGAGAAGGTTGTGTGCGCTGTTTTTCTTTAATTTTTTCGATTGAAAATAACCGCTTTGCGATATTAAAAACGAACCGGGGAATTTATTTTTGCCTGAGTAAAGAATGATGCGCGCGGTTTCTTTGTATGATTCTCAATACGCTCTTTTTTATTTTTATTACTTTCAATAAATTATAAATTATTTGTTTTATTTAAATATTTGTAGGTTGTGTTGAACATGCAAAAGTTTATGAATTTTACTAAATTTTTATCAATGTATTAAAGTCGAAATCATATGTGTGACACTTCAAACTTCTGCAGATTTATCTTCATTATAATATTATCTATATTCCAACTTCAGTTTCCACATATTTCTATGAGGATTCTTTACATTGAAATTTAATACTTCGCTTAAACACTTCTTTTAAGTTCTTTATCATCGAGTATTTTCTTTACCTCGGTTTTCTCTTTCTCAGCGTATTCGATATTATTTTTGTGATTAGAAACAGGTTTGAAATTTTGAACTGCTCTTGACAGCTGTTGAACTTTTCTTTGAGAAATGGAAGCTTTTTTGATACTTGCAAGTTTCAAGTTCATATACGTATTATCAGCTTGTGGACGGCATTCAAGTTTTTGCATAACTTTTCTTTCCATGCGCAAGTTTCCTGGCTTTGGAGCTAGTCTATACAATTTTACAGATGTTAAAAGAATAAATTTATGATCAGATACAGGATGTTACAATATATATGTTAAAATTTTAATATAAAATAGCAAAAAATACTAAAGTTAAAAATAAAAAAATACGCTATAAGCTTTTGATTTGTCATATTACTGACAGCAAGTTTACGATGCTTTAGAATAATATCCTGTTCTCCAGGTTCTTTAAGAGCCATAACAGCATCTGATAGATGTAAAGTTGCCTCTGATTTTTGTGTAGGTTGACGCCTAAAAATAATAAAATCGTATTAATATTAAGGCACTCTTATAATAAATGTTTATATAATAATATACTTGAAGGCTAAGTTAGGACATACGATAAAAAAATCGCTGCCAATTGACACTTACCTTTCTCAAACTCTAATTGTTTAATTGTACTATTTTTCGACGTAAGAAATTCAATACATTCAAACACAAGATCGTGAATTCTAAAATCGAATATCTCCAAAAATAACCATAATTAGGCTGAATCTAAAGCAAAAGATAAAGCAGAGAGAAAAGAGAAAATCAAGGCTTATATGTATGCAAATTTTGTACATAGATGAGATGTATTTTGTCATTTATGACATTATTAAAAATATAAATTTATTGTGTTTGAGTGAACATCAGTGACCGTTTCAGTAGGCCTCTTTATTATTCCACATTTAAATAATTTTGACAGAAATTAGTAAATTAAATAAAATAATAGTATTTACAATAAATTTTAAAGCGGTCACCTCGGTTAAATGAATTCATTTCAATCTTCGTACATCAATATTACATATCTCAGTGTTTGGGCTCATGTTACGCACTCTCTAGTTGGTGACTTCGCCGCTAGGGGGACTATTCCTTTCCACAAGTGAAAGTGGATTTTACATGCATATATAGCCGCGAGAACATCTGAGTGACGAGTGTCTAAAGGATAGACCAACAATGGCTTACGATAACTGCACATGAACAGTGAGCAATATTCGTCCTTATTTTTGAGCTACTCTTTCAACCGCTCCGATAGTGCGAAACTAAAATGTATAAACTGTTTTGTATACATTCTACACTAAATTGGCAAGGTGCGTTTTATACACATAAGAATCGTACACATAAACATTCTACACAACTTAGCATTGGCTAATAATTATAT
>UCOM01004153.1:0-13652 GCA_900474385.1 Ormyrus pomaceus
AATTTTGTTCAAAAAATTTTTTTATTTATAACACACCTAGACATCATCATCGACGACCTCATAATGTGTAATATATTCTTGATGTATATATAGCAGCTATGAGGTTACGTACGCTTTTGTTGTGACAGGGAGCGTAAAAAAAAACAAAAGAACAGTGCACAAATCAAAGACTTTCTGCATCGAAATCGGTGCGGGAAGTACGTACTTTCGACCGAGGTATAAAGAAAAAATAATTGGTACATCTATAGATTCTATTTGTACAAAAAATAAAAATTATTTTTGTCTAAATATTTTAATGAACTTTCAGGCTATTTTTCGTTATCTGTAGAGTGTTTTCTATTACTTTTTCTGGATTTTGTAGCAACTGAAATTAAAAAATCAGTCTTTCCACAGTCTGCCAAAACAGCTCAAGATCAAAATTAATAATAGATTAATCATTTTATGTAATAAGAGTTTTAAAAATCAATCTACTAGCATGAAAAATAATTAAATGGCACTTCTGAGAATTCCACTTTATAGTTGTAATTGTTCTTGGACTTATTACCACACCAAAGGTGTGCTCTTGCGTAAATTACGAGGCCCGTTCGGCAATTCAGCGTCGTAATCTCACACACGCAGACCAGCACGAGAAGCTATTACAGGCCTCATTAACCATAGGCACGCAAGTTATATAAATGGTCTAAATCGTCATTAAATGATCGTTCATCTGGGAAGCCTCTCACAAGGAGATTCCGCGACCTTTGGATCACGGATTTTCTTGTAATTTAGGGATATGTTTTTTAATGTTAAAATGTGAAAGAAGCCACGTCCGTTCCGTCCCTTGCTAGATTTTTTCGACGTTATAAGCTCTTTTAGCGAAAGTCTAACAAACATCGATTTTTGTTTAATCGTTGATAACTATAACGTATTTTAACTACCAGCAATAAAAAGATAAGATCAAATCCTATCGATTAAAAAAAATTTCATAAAAAAATATTTATTTGTTCAAAAGTCATAGCCAAATAAAAATTTACAATAAAATAAGCTAATATTTCGTCAATACATTTTCGTCGATTTTTTATGCTATTTTAATGGTCATTTTTTGTTTTGCTATATAACTTTTGAACAAATAAAGATTTTTTGATGAAATTTTTTTTAATCGATAGGATTTGATTTCATCTTTTGATTGCTGGTAAGTTATAAGCGATTAGACAAAAATCGATTTTTGTTAGATTTTCGCTAAAAGAGCTTATAAATTTGAAAAAATCGAGCATGTGACGGAACGGACGTGGCTTCTTTCAAATTTTAACATTAAAAAACATATCCCATATATTACAAGAAAATCCGTGATCCAAAGGTCGCGGACTCTCTTTGTCAGTAAGGTAAAATTGTTCCTAACAGATAAGCCGTCTCAATATGTGTGTATTAGGTCACTCTGTGATTGTTTTTGTCACGTATGACGTGCGTCAAATGACCTCTATTTGCAAACGTTGCAACGTGACAATGTGAGAACGACTTGCAGAAAAGATTAGCGTAGGCATCGTAGGCAACTCAGACGGAAGAGCAGTCATTGCGAAAACGGAAGGTCCCGGGTTCGATTCCTGGCCGAGTAAAGCCATGTCTCTTTTTTCGAGACCCCCTCCCCCTTCCTTTGAATCAAACGTTTCGTGAGCCAGGGTAGCGCTGTTAGAGTGACAGCTAATCATCGAAGTACATAGCGCTGGATCCCTTAACGGCATTGAGACTTCCAAATAATTTAACTCTCGATCTCTTTGAGGACCTGACGTGCGAGCATGCGTTCATTTTATGACTAAAGCTGGTTTTAGGCTTCAAATTCTCTTTGATAATCAAAGAAAATCGATGGTTTTTCACAAAAGCACGAGCTTACTTTATATGATATACATGGCAAAACTAAATTAAAATGTCTGTCTTTATTATATTTTTAGCTGATTTAATAATCTTTTACGATTAGTTTTAAATTGCTATTGAATGAACTTTTAAATATGAAAAATATATATCCTGTAATAAAAAATGTTAATGTTAATGTTTGAGAAGAAAAAGAAAAAATAAACTAGACGAATAAAAAATATACTGTACGAATCTCGCGATACTACGTGATGTGATTTTTTACAGTCATTTAATATTTCTTTTCTGTGCACTATAAAATCGTTCCATTAGCTTTAAAAGCATTTCAACATCAATTTTATGCTTCAAACTGAGTTTTCTGTTTTACTTCGTCGTACCTGTATACTTAGTTAAATGACAAGATCAAATAAAACAATGCAAATTAGGGCGATTATCAATAAAAAAAGAAACTTTTTTCAAACTTAGATTAATCACGTCGTTATCAATATAAAATTGACCTATGGTTTAACTGCAAACTCTGTTGGAACTTGCAGGTTATTTCTCCAGCTAAAGAGTGCCAGGCTGACGAATGTAACGCTCTCGTGGCAAACAAAGCTCACCGCCACAATCACAGCCACAGCCACAGCTCGCGGAGCAGCTCGAGCTCCTCGCAGTCCCGTGTGCAGCAGAGAAATCAACGGGACAGCTACGGCGATATAAAGCAGAGCACTACACTAATCAGCGACGATCAAAGATTCATCTGAACTCTTTCCACCGCGTGGGAACTGCTTTCATCTACGTGGCCGCCAAGCGACCTTTTCAACAAAATTGCTCTTAAAAGTTCCTCGATATTCGATAAATGTCTTCCGGGGGATAAAACTATTAAGAGTAAGCGATCAATTGGTTTTTAATGGCTTAATGCAGTTTTAATATAACGTTGAAATTTCAATTTACACGTCTATTTATGCTTTACTCATGTACTTTTTAATCAGCCAAGTGTAAATAATGTTAATATTATAAGTTTTTTAATTCAGCTAGAAAATTAATCATTCTTTGTTGCGAAGAATAAAAAGAAAAGACTGTATAAACTGAAAGTTTTTTTTTGGTCTTCTGAAATTGCAATTTCTACTCTAGCATACAAAATATAAGCCAAAAAATAAAGCGCACGTAAACGTAGCACAAGACTCTTTAAATTTATAAAAAAAAGTCCAAAATATTCATGAATTTCGTTTAAAAAAAGTAATAATAAAAGAAACTTCTTTTTACTTATTGTGTGTTAAACTATTTTTTAATCAATCGAAGAATTAATTTCTTGATAAAATAAAATATACCTGTTAAGAAATGTTTTACATTGATCTTTTGACTATTTCATACTTTTAGCGTAAAAGCATTACTTGCAGAAAGAATCCATTACGAATTTCATTTAAGAAAAATAGTATATTTCTATAAATATCTAATCTCAGAATCAAAGTAATTTTTTTTCTAATTTCCACTATCGATAAAACTTCATGACAAACGATTTACGAGGGCATAAAGGTATTGCATGTTAATAGAATCAGTTTATGAATTCCATATGCATTAACTGCAAATGCAGTCTCGGAAATGACCGAATAAATAATACATCACGACATTTTGCATTAGAGGAAAAAGTAAAAGCTATTTTCGAGACTGTTTTCAAACAAGTTACGGTGTATTGAATACAAATCGTTAATAAAACCTTTCAGCATTTTCATCTTTTACAGCTTCAAATTTCTTTTTTCAATACTGTTACGAAATTGTTACGTATATGTTTAGTACTGATAATTTCTGCTACAGTAATTTTATGATAAGGCATGATTAATGATGGAACTTTTTAAATTTGTTTTACTACTAATGTTGAAAGTAGCCACCCCTTAGGAAATCCGATTAGAAAAGTAAGTATATTTAGAGGAAAATTTATACCCCTTATCATCTACTATACTCCATTCATTAGAAAAGTTATACCTCTTATATCTACTATATTCGATTCATCAGCAAAAGAGTGTCGCACAGTCCTGATAAGATGTGTAATGTTTACCCAATACTTTCTAATAAAACAACGTTGTTCGGACAAATTAGTATATTAGAAATTAAAAAACATTTATATTTTACAAAACATCATTGTTAAAAGCTAGTTAATTAATATAACTGAAGAAAATATAAAAATATGTAGCTATTTTTATATTTTACATAGTTTGTGTGATACAATTATTAACAATAATTAATTAGTTGTTAAATATTGACTAAATCGGCACAAAACATTTAATTTTAATATTAAATATATGTTTTTACCAAAGATTTATATTTAATTTTAAGTTAATTTTTAAATTAAATAAAATATTTTATTAAGTTAAATAGATTTATAAAAATTCATATTATATATACTGGAAATTGGAAAATTTGAAAAAATTGAAGTTTTTCTCTTCACTTACTTTTCTTCTAAAATATTGTATATTTGACGTTTGACAGCAAGGTTTGTAGAAAATATCACGAAATTCTAACTCGAAAAAAAAATTTTTTTTATTACGAATGTTGTCCACCTTATTTATGATACGTATTGGCGCTATAAGTAAAATGTTTACATGTAAACGCACTCAAACCTAGAAAATCAATGCACTTAAGAAAAAAGTAAATAACTAATAGGAAAAAGAAATTAATATTGGCGAGTAAATAATAATATTTACAAAGATCAGATAGAACAAACGCAATAATTAAGGGAAGATAATTAAAAGGAAAGAGGAAGATTAGATTTATTTAGTTCGGAGTCTTATGAGTCATATACAAAACCACAAGATAACGTGAATAGAAGGGGAGTGAAAGAAAGAAAATACCGAGACGTATATGTAGGTAACGAAATCTTGCGCAGAATGTGCGACGGCTGAGGGATGTTGAATTGACAGACGTGATGATAAGGTTCAAATGACCATTGGATAACTGATTGACACATCAAGACAAGACGGACAGGAACATCATGATGACTAGCAGACAGGGTCGAGATTTATTAATTAATTCAAAATTTGTTTTATAATACAAAGAACGTTTTGATATGTCAAAAAATTAACTATATTCGTTTTATAAGCATTTATAATTGAACTATCACATCAAACACTTTTAAGCCAGTGGCAATTTGCAGATACGCTGTAATCTTAAAATAAAATTAACAAATCCCACCGCTGTTTCGTAAACTACATCACTCTGCACACCACCAGCTGTAAAGTTTCTCAGTTTGTCGTTAACTGAATCCGAATGTGTTATACTAGTTTCTAAAACAAGTTTCAAAGCAACTTACGAGACTCTTTGCAAAATCAAATCTAATTTAACATTTATGCTTTTAGTGATTTTATACATATTTAACCCCAAATAATTATAAAAAAAACAGAAAAAATCCATTTTTTTACATGTATCTTATTAACTACTTCTAGATTTTTGACTTTAAAAATAAATAAATTTGAAAATAACAATTATTCTTTTTACGAGTAACTTCAATTTTCAAGAATAAATACGCGTTTTTCATTTAAAAATAAATCTGATCCTTTTTTAATCCAATTCATATACCCCCTTCGTCAATCCATTCGGCAATCCATCGAGGAACGTTTCCTTTTGTACCAATAAAAAATGATGAGGTAGAAAAAGATATTCCAAACTGAACAATAAAGTAGAAGCTTTTTTGGGGGGTTTTTCAAGTTCCGGTTTTCATAAAATTAAATATGCATAAGCATACATAGATAAACATCTGCCTTATCGTGAATAACGTTGCCATAAAGAACAGAAAATAAGTGTAGGTACGCAGATGTAAAGAATCAATGGCCCTGTTAGAAATTTCACGATTTTTTTTAGCCATTTCACTTAATAGTTGACCAAATTTAATCAATCTACAAGCAATTGGACAAATAATAGTAAAAACTTCCATTCAGGGGGAATGAGAAATTTAGAACAATGTTCCGCACTTTTAATCCCCGAATAGCATGCAGCTGCGAAAGAGCAGCATTGATCATTACTTTTTTTTCTAGATTTTTTTCTTTTTCCTCTCTCTTATTACATAATCGAGTCTCTTTTTACCTTCTTTCTTTTGCAGACGAGAAGCTGACACTCTTGACGAACTCGACGGCGCGATTATCCTTGAGTGTCTGCCTGATTTCCATAGAAGGTTCGAACATTGGAAGGGGGGAGGGTAAGTCGATAAAAGGTGTCAAAGATTTATATATTTAAAAACAATCGATAAAAAGTTTGTTAACGAAGAGTGAAAAGTATTTGCTGTTGTGTGATTCATGGTATGTTGTAGTCAATTATAAATAAGTAAGATAAGTTTCATTTTCTTTGTAATTTTGCTAAAATTTTGTAAATAATGAGCACCTTCGAAGACTTTATTCAAGTATTACAAGTTCCTTGTAAATATCGAGTAGCATGTTTAAATACTACATCAAAACCATTAGAAATTTGATAAAAAAACAGTTCACCGCTCTTAAATATAATATAAGATATGTAAAACAATATGATCCGTAGTAAATTATTTAAATGTGAGTCATTAACTGTACTGAATGTATTATACTTTTTCATTTGTGAGAAATAACATGTTTTATACTTAAGCATATTTTAATTATATGCGTAGATAAATATACATATAAAAAAATAATTAATACTTATTTTTCATTTATTATATTTATTTATTATATTATTTACACAAAAATAATATTAATGCAATGAAAATACATTGTTCAGTGTTTCTTGTTCTTGACTAAGAATTTTTTAGAGCTTGACTTAATATAAACCAACTTCAATGTATATTTATCAAAATAAAATATTTTTCAAGCACTTGTAAAAAGACCTTTTTTAAAATTTCCATAGGGGAAATAAAAAATTGCGAATTTAACAAGGTTCATTACATTACGTACTTAACTAAAAACTTCTTTAAAAAATTATTGTACATATTGTAAAATTATTGTATCAATCTATTTAAATAAAAGATAATTTTCTATAATATTGTTACTTGTAACAAGTATTTATGCATACCCTCATTCTTCCTTAACCTTTAGAGAGCCGGAAAGCCAGTAAGCTTATTCAATTTTTGTTTTTAGATTAAAGTATTCATGATTCCAATATTATTGCAAATTTTTAATTTAATTTAATGTAAATTTACCCCCACTCCTCTTTTTGAAGGAGTTAAATAATTAAATAACCCTTTGAATAACCCCTTGAATTTACATAAAATGGTTTAGGTACTTACTAGGAGAGTATGCGGGTTCCGGATCACGGACTTGGATCAAACTTTGAACATGATTTCTTATGACAAAATATGAAAAAAGCGTTTGTGACATTCATTTTTATATACTCTAATTTACTTATCCATAACTGTTGAAGCATTATAGAGATTGTTTAATGTAAAGGCTCTTAAATTATCGGTCTTTTCCTCTACTTTTTTTTTTGCTTTTTTGGTGGAATTCTAGGCTTCATAGGAGGTGAGTAATCGTCAAAAAAGAAATACGAAGTTTTAGAGAAATGAAACTTTATTTAATTCCTGTGTCGAAAATTGTGAGCGTTAAACCCGAATATTTTGGCTTTTTTCATATTTTGTCATAAGAAAACCGTGTTCAAAGTTTGAACAAAATCCATGATCCGGAACCCGTCACTCTCCTAGTTAGTTAAATATAGAATTTAACATATATTTTTTTTTATTATGAAAAAAGGTTATCCAGTATTAAAAATATTATTTTTGTCGAACTTGAAATTTTTATCATGGGCTGTTTCCATCTAGGACAGTATACTGGTCCAACCCATAATTAACAATTTGTACACGATCAATCCATGATATAACATACTTTTTGTACCAGTTTTCTGAGGGTGATATGTCCCCTTATGAATTTTGAATATGCAGAAATAGAGAAACTCTGAGCAGTAAAATAGGAAGTAAAAATACTTTTTAAAACCTATTGTCAAATTCTTAAAAATGTTTTGTTCAAAAATTCTAAATCGAGCTTAAAAAAATAAAAAATTATTCAATTTTTAACATCGCAGCTCAGTTATCAATGTTAATGTAAATAATAAAGTAAGAAGTTCACTAATTCTGTTAAAGATCATCAAAACCGTATATTTTAGGACAAATAAGTATATATGACAAGTGAAATTAGGTTTCATAAATTTTATATTTCAAATTTTTACTTATCACACAAGTGGACGGCAGATAATTATGGCACTACAAACGCTGTACATATTAAACTTAAAATTTACCATGTAATTATTATTACTATCCTATTATCAATCACAATTTTTTGATTAAACATATATAATTAAGAAATATTTCAATACAATCTTGATTTTATTATTTGTTTTGACAGAGTAGCTTCACTGTCACCACCGTTAATAATTTTTGATTTTATCGCATTAGCGATTTTTTTTCCTTTTTTCGTTGCTGTTCATAATTTTGCACATAAGTACACTTTTGAATTTTAAATTACAAAATTCGGCGTATGCTTTTTTATAAAATTTACTATTTTTTAGGGAAAAGTATTTACTGCTTTATTCGGTGTTGTTTTGCTGAATTAATTTCAGTACAAAGTAATAATTAATTAACTCAAGCTAGTTTTTAGATATGATTTTTCGTATTTCTTTATTTTTACGTGTTTTGTTGACTAGTTTGTAATAATTTTTCTCATTTAAAGAATGATGTTTTATAATCTTAGGTAAAACCTGACACAGAAATGATTAAAGCAAAAATTCGTATGTTACATACTTTCAAAAATTTTAATTTTATATTTCGTTTTTATTTTATTTAAATTTTGATACTAAATTGTAAATGCAATTATTTTATAAAGCTGAGGTATAAAAGTTAGAAGATAATATTATTGTTACTATTTATATTGCATAAAAAAGTCTATACGTTGCTCGCAGTACGCTTTTATAAAAAAAAAGTTATAGTTATCAAAATTTATCATCTGAATGATTTCGGAATGAAGATTTTATTGAATTGTTTACTATTTGTATTGCATGATGAAATGACAAACTGTTTACAGCGTATCTCTACAAATTATTTGAACTAACACATTCTAAATACATATGAAGGCATTCAGAATTCTTTGAAATAGTGCATAGTGCAAGCAGCGTACGGATTATTGTTATACAAATTAAGAATATAAATTAGTAAAAGTCTTTCAAATACTGATGTTTGTATGCGATATAAAATCTAAATCTAAATATTACAATACTGTATCATCATTCATATAATTTAAGCATATTTGGCCTGTAGTTTAAATTACAGGATCGAACCATCAATTTTCGTAATACTATATTTCAATTTCCATCTTATTTTGTTTAAGCTAATAAATTTAAACGAAATTTAAAATATATAAGTTGTAACTTTTAGAAGACTAGAAGACGAACATTTTTAATAATTATAAGAACACAATAACTAAAATTTTTTGCTTAAAAATTTTTTGATCATTTAAAATAATTGCTTAACGAACTTGATTGCAATCTAACATTACTCTCAAGTAATATTTTACTTATATTTTATTTATAGTTCATAATGCTGCACTGGTCCAATTAAAATATGTCAGATGTATGATAAAAAATGGCTAAATTTTGGCTAAATTATTCAGATTTGCAAAAATTTTATGGTGATGAGGTGCTTTTTTATGTATGTATACTCTTCTTAACCCATATTTTCTCAAGGTGCCATTTCCGTGTCGATTTGTTTTTGGCACAAATATCTATGTAATAACCTGAAAATTAAAAACGAAAACTGCTATCTTCGGCAAAGAAGTCCAATCTTTCAAAATCTGAGACAAAAAATTCAAAGAAATATGGTAGCTGAAAATTGAAGACAATTTGATATCAACTTTTAATATTTTACGATGGAATACTCAAGAAAAACTTCGTCCGTCAGAGTCGCGTGTAATTGAATCGACAAAATTTGAATACTAAAAGGATAAATAATAATTATCGAGTAATTTTTATAATAAATATTAAAAACTGACTTCATATTTAAATTCAATGCCCGAATTCATACTTCTCACGCGTTAATTTCGACCATAGTAAGGTTTTACGCATTTTGACGCTATTTTAATTTTTATTATAAAAATTAATCGACAACCATTATTCATCTATTTCTCCTGTGGACTGAGTTTTTCTTAAGTATTTCACCGTAAAATACTAAAATTTGATATCAATTTCCTGCTAAAAATTTCGAATTTCTCATTTTAGATTCTGCAAGATCACACTTTTCTACGTAAAATAGCATTTTTAGATTTTAATTTCCAGATTATTTCAGAGGTTTTCTGAGCCGAAAACAAATCGAAATGAAAACGCGTCTTGGAAAGATGTGGGTTAAATCAGCATCATGAAAAAATGGAGAAATTAAATGTGCAGATAATGATATGACTAAATACTTCTATAAAAAAGTGTATAAAAGTTAAAAGAAAAATTTTAATTTGCTACATTATAATTACCTTTACGATTCAAGACTTCTTAAAAAAATGAAGAAATTATACTTTTCTATAACGAAAAATATAAAAAATCTCATTTTTAGAGGCCAAGTTGACATTAAAAGCTCAATTTTCTTACATATCAAACAACCTAAAAACATTGCCCCTATATATACTTCTCTAAAGTTAAAATTAAACGTTTTGATTAACGACGCAGTTTCTCAATACAATTTTACAAATTTTTTTAGACATTCCACAAATGCTGCATTAATCAAGATATTATACTGCTTCACACATTCAACGACATTTCAGACCAGTGCAGTAAGCACGACGTACGAATAGTTCGTTTGAATAAAAAAATTGATCGAGGGAGTTTAATTAAAGTCAAATATCTACTGGAATAAAAATTTTTGTTCCCATAGAATCCGCGAGTACGTTGTAATAACGCGATGGCATTATTATAACTAATTACAAAATGTTTCTAGGCGAGAACTAAGCACAAAATCTAGTGATACAGGCCAACAATACCGTTTCTTAAGTCTCTGTACATCGATGCCGATATGACGCCGTGGTTCTGACTGTAGCAGGCGTAGCTCTTTGAGCATCGAACGCCGTTAGTGGCTTTATTGTTATTGTTATTATTGTTGTTCAGTGGTTGCTGCGAATTTCTGCCGAGCGTAGATTCAGTTGATTTGTAGCGACTGACGGTTTGCTGCTGCCGCTGTTGGTTAAGGTAATCCCGAATCGCTCGAGTTTGATTTGAATCGCTAGTTTCAGGTGGCATCATATGTCTCCGCACATCCTAACACGCAAGATAAATAACACATATGGCACAGTGATACAAAATTTCTACTATAATCTTTCTTCAAGTCTCGCAAAATCATTGATATTCAGATTTTTCCCCCTGATTATTAAACAATTATGTATATAAAATTATCTTGGTTTTTTAAATATAATAAAAAACAAAAAACGATTGAAAAATGCAGCAGATTGCATTTGCATTCAATAAATAGACTGTCTCGACCATTTGTTAGAATGAAACGACTAACCTGAGGCAGCCTCGTAAGATACTTGTTCGAGATAGACGCCGAAGGCTCGAGATTAGCGTGCTTCTCGTGCCTTGTTTGCATCTGACCGCAAAGGCTCGAGCTCGAGCAGTACTGCTGCTGCTGATGGTTTTGTCCGGCGGACGATCTGCCAACAGCCGGACAAGCTCGCCGTAATTTTGGTTGCTGGGAGCTGTAGGCGCTACTGGTGCTTCGATTGTGCTGCTGTAAGGTCAGAAATGGAATTCGCTTCGTTATAGCTGCGATTGCGTGCCCGAGTTTATTTATTAGAATTAATGGACTTTGGAAGGGGGCGCTTTTTCTCGCACTGTTTTTCATCCGTTAAGGTGTTCTACGTGATTGGGCTGAAAGATAATTGATGTCGTGGGTTTGCTAGTTTTTTGTACTCTTTTTTTTCAGAGACGATAATGGAGGGTTTAACTGTAGTTATTATTTACGCGTCTTATGGCGCTGTACGATGGTCTACTAATAAAGAATGATTTAATAAAGAAAGCTGTGTTTTTTGTTTTTCTTTGTAATATGAGAGAATTTAGGAAGGTCCATATTTTGGTAAAACTTTACCTTGGTTCTCCTTTACCTAAATCAAACTCGCTACTCATAAAGAAGAATTATGTCCCATTAAACCTTCTCTAACTACTCTCAAAGAGATTCAATTTATTTGAAAACAAAGTATATTTGGAACAGTTTAAATATTAGGAACAAGAGACTCTTCAATTAAACAAAGTAATGGGCTTCAAGGTTCGGTTAAAAGTTCAGATAGTTAAAATGCATTTCCATAAAAAAATTTTACCGAAATATGAAACCTGCATCCTCGACGTTTTTCTTAATTGTTAATCATTAATATCGAAGAAAAAGTTGTGTTAATCGAGTTTTACGTAAACAATGGTATTCTAAACGATTAAATTTAGTTCAAAAATTTTGGTTTGATTAAAAAATTTTTTTTAAATTAACTGCGAGGTTTACTATTAGGTATATGTATAATTATATGATACAATTTAATTTCTTGATTACAAAGATTTTATAATATAATGTAATGATTGTGATGCATAAAGTTAATCTCTGGCTATGAAGCGCACGTGTCTTGTTCGGCAACTACTCGACTAATAAAGTAATTGTATATTACGTTCATGTATGGCCCTTGCGGCAAACACTCTGCCCGAAGGCATTAAAGTGACCTTCGGGAAGAAAGTTTGACGTACCTCCAAGACGGGAAGAGCAATTTAATTGCGGACTGGGGATTGACGTATTAAAGCGTCATACGCCCAGGAATCCGATATATCGGAAATCCAGACCTGAAAAGCATATTATAGGGGAGTGCAGCCGAAAAAATGTGAGTGCTGCGAAGTATGAAATAAGTTGGCCAGCAATCACATGTTTTTGTTTTTTTATTACTACTTTGATAATTAAAAGTAAAGTCATTTTTTATAAATAATTTTTTAAAAATTTACGAATCACGGCTTTATTGTACGCAATTAGTCATTTATTGTTATTTTTCTCTTCGTTATAAATCTGAATATAAATAGCAAAAGTTTAGTTTAACTTTATTTATACCTTTTACAAATTCATGCTATAAGTACAATATAATACAATACATGCACTTATTACAACTTATTTCAATCCTTTTAAATAAGATTCGTAAAAATTTGGATATCAAAAAAAGTGAGTTTGGTAGTTGTTTTATTTAATGCTTTCAAATCAAATTAACATTTTCAAAAGGAAGAATTTAGAAAACAAAGTGTTAATTTAATATAAAGTGAAAAAATAATTGCAGATCGAGCTGAAACAATATCTTTCCTTGCGATAATTCATAAAAAGAATCAAGTCTAGAAAGAAGAATTGAATGGGTGTATGGCTAGCAATTTTGAAGCAGTTAAACGCATCCATTTTGGCCTTGCCGTAGTTTTTCAAAGCAAACGCTATGAGTCACGTCAAAAAAGAAAACTACGATAAAAAAAGAAATCTACGAATATGCATAAATGTAAATTGAGTGAAGAAAACTCAAAATAGAGCAAAATTCAGATGTAGTAGTCGAACTGGAAAAAGAATTGCATGCGAAAACTATTCATGAATTACGAACAATTACACAGGCTTTGCATTTATAGATAGCGATCTACATGGAGAAAAATTTTGGTTAAAAATTACAAATAAAATTCGGGCAAAAATTACATCTACTATGTTAATCCCGGACCCGCCTCACATTTGAGTAAATTTTTAAGATGACGGTATGGTAAAATTTTCTCTACTCGTTCGAATGAGCTATTATTTCTGTTGCTTCTTTGTTTATATATTATAAGGTTATGTTATTGACATTCTTTATTCAAAAAAT
>UCOM01004154.1:0-13646 GCA_900474385.1 Ormyrus pomaceus
ATTGCTCCCCCGCATTTGTCTGGAAAAAACAACCCCCTCCCCCCCAGCCCCGACTTCTTAAATAAAAAAACCGCTGCCAATTCATTGGCACTTAGCTAACTAATTTATGGTTCCGATATTAAACTAATTTGCGATAATAATAATTAAAAAATTTGCAATAAAACGAAAAAAAATAAGCAAAAAAAAAAACGATTTTGTTTGCCGCTATCACAAAAAAAAAGCAAAAAATATGAGCTGAGAAAGATGCAAATCCGTTCAGTAGAAGCTGAGATCCATGCGTATGCACACAAACACACACACACACACCCATCCGTACAGACATTTTTCAAAAACCATTTATTCTTGTTCCTGAGACCTTAAAATACAATTATAACCGGTTTTTCGAACAACTCCAAAAATTACTATCACAAAGCTTCTACTAGATTACTATCAAAAAGTGTAGTCGAAAACCGCGGCCGCGTGGAAACGCTCGAGCCCGGAATCGAGGCTTTTTTTTTCTCGCTCTCTCCCGTGTCTATCTCGGCGCGCGAGTCTACTCGGTGCGCGCGGAGATGCTCCTCGCTCGCGGGATTAATGTGTGTGGCAGACGTCGCGTGGGTGAAAAGGGCCGACTTTCGAGCCCCAAGATATTGACGTTTCGCGTGTCGCGCTCGCACACACATACACACACACACACACGCGGAGGAGGGCGGCCCGGCTGAGTTTTTTTTAAATTGTAATGAGTGGCGCGTATATACGCCGGGTGTCTGGGAAAGCATCTCGTTAAAAGCCGCGCGCGTCGCCCGAAATCTCCCTTCTCCCCTACCTCCTCCCCCCCCCCTTTTTCGGCCCGAGCGCCGCGGCGGCGGCGACGTAGTCGTCCCTTTTCTCCCTCGCGATTCGTTTCGTCGAATTAAACGTGTGAGAGTTTCGGCGGCGCTTCTTGTTAGGGAAAAAAATGGGATATCCGATTTATTTAACAAGTTTTTAGGGGTTGAACTGCGTATTTGTATACGGGCGTTCCGGCGCTTCGGTTGCAGCGATTAAAAAGGTTAAATTATAGAGGTGCTTGGAAAATTCTCGGAAATGTTATCGTTAGTGGGAATTCAGCGTTTTAAGCCTCCTTTTCAGAGTTTGAAAACTGATATTCCGTAAATTATAATATTTGTATTAATCCCGCAGAGTAATCGTACATTTACGTAATGAATGAAAATTCGGCGAAATTTTTCAAAGGACTCGAGCGTATCGCGCTCGCGTTGTACAAAGCTATCTATATTTACTCGTTAATAAAATTCAACGTCCGATTCACCAACGAATAAAAATAGATTTAAATCTCCGTGTGTACTTTATGAAATTCTCAGTATTCAAATAATTAATCGACGTTAAATACGTTTATATGCATACTTATTTAATTTTTGAAATTATTTTGATTTTGAATAATTCGAAGATAATTACGCAGCTACCGGAAATTCGGTTTAATTTCGATGCGCCGAATGCAAATCGATTCAAACAGCAATCGTCCAACTTTTACAAATTGTTCACACCAAATTTATAAAAGAAGGCCTCCCGTGGCCCTTCGCACTACCAAAAACCGGAGCACGTCTCAATTCGGAGAAAGAACCAGATTAATCCGAACAAGTGCGGCTTATTAAATCACTCGTGGCTTTATGAAACCGTAAAATCCACACACACACACACATACACGCAACCGCGTACACAGCCAATCGCGGCGTCTCGCGGAAGATCGCAAATCCCCCTCGGGGCGCACTAAAACCCAGATTCATTAGACGTTCGGCTACCTTCGCGCCCACGTTTTCCCAAAGAACAATAGAGAGGCGAAACGTTTAAATTGCGCGGCGCGCGATATGCCGGGAAGCACGGAGAGCTCGCGCGCGCACACACATTAAAAGCCCGACGCGCCGCCGCCGCCGGTTATCGCATTAAAAATTCAAGCGAATGCAATTTGCGCCGCGCGGCGGCGTCGGCGAAACTCGCCCCCGAGGCATTTCTCAATGATAAACCCGACTCTCGCATTGTTGCGGCGCGCGAGGCAACAGCCGAATATTGACCGGATTAGCCGGCCGGCCGTTCCAGCGCGGCCTCCGGATGCCGGACGCGACGATCGTCCGAAAATTTTAATTAGTTTAGTGTTAAAAATTAATGAATAACCTGCTATATGTGTGTTTGCGAGTAACGGCACCGCTAATGGATTACACGGCGATCGCCGGACGATCGTGTTGCCGAGTCCCGACGTTTACCTTTCAAACTTTCGACGTTCGCCGGGCTGACGACTGGCGGAGGGCGATATTTCGTAATTTCGTTCGGCGTCATTCAAAAACATGGAAATTACGAGTGAGCCATCGGGCTGGGATTCGAAAGGACGGACTTAGGTGAATTTTGATTTTCAGCTGGAAATGGAAATAGCAAATATCGTACGTGGGATATCGGATTTTTAGATCGAGGCCTTGACAAATAACGGATTAATGCATGCGGCGCTGTTAATTTACAAGCGGATTTTCAGAGCTTCGGAAAGCTCTGATTAATTTTACGTTGGCTCCGGAAGGGATTCGAAATTGTGATTTCTAAAAATTTTGATGGCTTTCGAAGTGCAGAGTAATTGCGGTGTTTGTTGTTGGGAGAAGGGTATGATGGAATGCCTTTATGACGAGATGTAAGCTGTTGTTTAACTCCGGTAAATTAATTTCGTAATAAAGACCGACTTTTTATTGCGTGCAACAATTTTAACGAACAGGAGTGCGCTCACTTCGTCGACATGAACCTCCGCAACACGTTAATATTCTAGAGTATGTAAATATTGCTTTACAAAGAATTTAATATTATAATTACACTGAGAAGAAAGGTGGTTGAAACCGCATTTTTTTTTAAATAAATATGTAATCAATCGAATTTTCGGTTGATTTCACAGAATTTCTATATTGATTTAACAGAAAATTTGTTGATTTAACAGAAACTTTGTTAATTTAATAGAAACTTTGTTGACTTAACAGAAACTCTGTCAAATTAACCGAAAATCCTGTTGAATATAACTAACAGCAAATGCAGTTGTTTCAACAAGATTTTTCCCTCATTGTAGTCAAGACTTTTTCACGTCTATTTAAATTTTCTAATCTTAAAAAACTTTACTGCTCGCTTCAGTCGATCCCGCAGGTCGTCAAAGCAGAAAGCTCAAAAAGCGTCGTCCCGCCGCAAAGCAAAATACTACACTCTCCCTACTCAATTAATCTCCTAATTCCTGGCCATTGAAACGAGTCCTGCGCTTCAGGAACAAATTAACTTACCGTTAACGACGAAATTAGCTCCGTAACAAAAGAAGCTCGCATCTGGGGGAAAAAGGGGAAATAACCCGGGGCCTCTCGTCCGGGGCGCGGAGAAGAACGTGATACACCCAGGAGCCGGTCGCGCGAGGCGCCGCTAATTTGCGCATCGGACGCGCATGACGCCGCACAAAACAGGCGCGCACGGCGCGGGGCGTCGAGAGAGGCGTCTGAAGTGGCCGCCTACCCACCCCTCGTTCGTTCGTTCGTTCGTTCGTTCGTTCGTTCGCACTCGAGAGAAGGTGTCGCTCTCGGGGAAGTGTCGTAAAAGGTCAGAGACTCTCTCTCTGCGAATTAGCGTCGAATTTTATCGCCGCCGAAGAACGGGATTTAATTCTATGCGGGAATTCGTTTGACGACGCGCTTCTCTTTTTTTTTCGCGTCGCGCTCGGATTCGAAATCACCGGGGGGGACGTAATGAAGGGTCGGATTTACTTGCCGCTTAATTGCATTCTGCAAATTTTGAATGGCGGATAGGTAGATATGCGGCGAGCAATTTCGGGCCGCGATCGATTATTAACGATCGCCGAGCTATGAGTAGGATTTAACGCATCGAAAGTATTTTCCTCATTAGCCGCGCGAATTGCCGATGTTCGATTTGAACCGCGGAAGAGTGATGATTACCAACGGAGCGTCGATAAAAACGCCAAGAAGGCGTTTATTCCACCAAGTCACCCAGACGAGAAGCACGAAAAAGTGAAATCGCCTCGCACTAAATTGCAAGCCAGGTGTCACTCTTACCAAAGCCCAGTCAATTCTCATGAAATTTCAGCTTCATTAAGCGGTGGGCAAACGGGCTGCTCGGCGAGCCGCGAACAAAAACCTCCGTAGGGCCATATACTCCAAATCGATCGGCCGTCGCCGTCGATCCGATCCGTCGTCCGGCGCGCGAATATCGAATGAAAAACGGTTCCAGGCCGGCCGTAGCCTAAATTTAGTCAAACGCCGTGAAATGGGGGCCAGTGAGCAAAGCGCGACGACTTTAAAGGTGACAAAAGGAAGATCGGCGTCGTCGGTGGGGGAGGGGAAGGAGGATAGACGGCGAGAGCGGAGTGAGAGAGAGAGAGCGAGTCGAAGAAGCGGGAGGGAAACGAACTGTTGCTTCAATGCGAGAGAGAGAGAGAGAGAGCCGCCAGGAGGTGGGAGGATGAACTAGGCGAGCGAGGCGCCCGAGCGCTTTGCCTCCGTGACTTAGTTTTAGGAGATTCTATATGGAGCGAGAGCGAGACGGAGCTGCTCGTCTTTTGCCCAGATTGCGTTTGCGATATAGGTATCGATCCGCTCTCTCTCTCTCTCTCTCGCTGGCTGCTCGCAAAGGAGAGGGACCCTCGTACATCTGTTCGACTGATGCGGTTTCGATCGCCCGTGAATTTTCGAGAGTAGCCTTTTCGACTTCGTTTTTTTTTTTGTTTGTTTTTTTTAATGTTTCACCCGGGACTGAAAAACCGGGCTCGGGTTTATTTTTATATAGGCTTAAATATTTGACACGTGCTCGCGCCAAAATTGGTTTAAATTTTCACGTCCATTATACCTAAGTGGTCTATTTTGGACTATGGCAACGGGTGCAAAACCAATTCTGAAGAAAATTCAAGGGACATTAGAAACACTTTCCGGCGGTCTACGCGCAGCTTTTTCGAACGTTTCGAGCCGTAAATATGTATACAAGTTTTTCAAACTGAATTGATCGGTCGCTTTTCAATTTGAATTAATTTTGTTGCAAGTTCGGCCGACGGTTTCGAGGGCACTGACCAATTATTTTCAAAGAAATACAAGTTTACAAAGCACTTGAACGCTCGAGTGTGAATATCAACATTGGAAAAGTGCCAAATACGTTTTATACCAGTTTCAACGTAAACTGAGATAGGTTTTTTCGCGGGCTCCCGAACTTTATGGCCACGAAAAATGTTTGCACTTGAATGTGCCGCGATTAAAACTAAAATTTTTCCCGAACGAAAGTGAAGATAAATATTGAGATTCCTTTTATTTATTCGACGCGTTAAAACCTCGTAAAATTTATCAAATTTAAGTGAAAAGTACGACTTTACCGCTCTGTTTATCAATTAATTCCATTAAGCAGTCCAACAAAATTCCTTCGAAACAAAACGAGCAATAAGAAAAAGCTTGTAAGAGTACGTATTTTTCAAAGTACCGAAAACCCACGCGACCGAGCACGCCGAAGAACTGGAAATCTCATTTCCAAACTACTCCAACTCTCATTACAAAATTTTCTCCACTTCCTCTCTCTCGTCGCTTATTTTGGCCGCGAGCCAGCTGCGCGTGTCCCCGACGATGCACCGCGCGGCTCTCTCTCGGTGCGTCTTACGGGGATAGAGAGAGACCTTGAACGGGAGGCGGAAGCGAGAGGAGATGGAGTTCTCGCGCAGTCGATCTCGAGACAATCGCGGAGGAACTCCTTGCGCCTGCGCGGGCCGACTCTTTTAAAATTCGATATATGCACCCGCACACGCACGACGCAACGCTCGGACGGACTTTCTTCTCGAGGATGGGAGTTGGATTGTTGGTCGCGATTGGAGAGTCGCGGTGGAGGTGATTAGCTGGAAGCGTAGTTTCGAAAATTTTGGGTTTTTGACATTTTTCAATTGTTTCAACCGTGTAGAATTATTTTTTATTATTATTGGGAAGAACGATATAAATGATTAAAATAGCTAAAGTAATAAAAACGTCACAATAGTTTTAATAAATTTCATTTAAAATTTTCAGCTCAAGTATTATACGACGAATACTTGAAAAGTGATTTAATTTGCCAACGATAAGTCAACAAATCGAGGTGAATGACTCTTTTATCTCGTGTTTCTTTTGAACACATTTTAACAAAACACAGAAATTATCCACGTATTAATTTACACAAATGGAGAAAGCGATAAACAGCGATAAATACGTCTTTCCAAAGTAAGCAGGGGAACGAACGACCCGTTCTTAATCGGTTTATATTTCACAAAAATTAATTATACGCTCGAATATTTATAATTGACCAGTACAAAGTTTTCGATAAGACGCGAGTTAATTAAGAATCTCGTATAGGACCCAGCAGCTCAATGACTGCTCTCAAAAATCCGCATTTCTCCCGGTGCCAATGGACTTTTGCTCGTATACGCAATTGCATTAATGAGCAATTCAGTTTACGTTAGCGCCTGGTATATATATTTTCGCATTTAATCTGGCGCGCGAAATTTAGCAAGCGTTATTGTACTATGCACAAACAATAAATTTTATGCACGCAGCGCGATAGGCGTTATATATTTCCTAATGATTAACGGCTATCTGAAAACTATTTATACAATGTCGATATAGTTTCTAAATGCGAGTTCGTTAATTAATTATCCGCTATCAATAAACAAAGTCCGCGAGTCCAAAGAACTCCGGCGTCCGTTTCCCGGGGCGTCTTGAAAGCGTCTCTCGGCCGGGGCTCTTGAAAAATTTCGGAAGAAAGCTCTCTCTCTCTCTCTCTCTCTCTCTCTCTCTCTCTCTCTCGCAGTAAGAATACGAAAAGGTGTGCTCGGGCAGACACCGCGGCGGCGGCGGCGGCGGCGCGAGAGGAGAAAAAAGCGTACAACGTTCGTCCCGGAAAAGAGAGTAGCTTCGGAAGGGGTGGAGAGGTAGGGGCTCGAAGCGGGCGCGTAAAACAAAGTAACGACGAAATGCACTTCTGCCCCTTCTCTCCTCCTTCCAGCAGCCGGGGCGGCCTCCCTCTGTACGCTCGCTACTCTCTCTCTCTCTCTCTCTCTCTCTCTCTGGCCCAAAGGGAATAACGTCGAACTGAAACGTTAAAAAGCGAAGAAGAGGAACAGCGACGCGCGGAAGGGTGGGAACCGAGGGAGAGGCTATGACAGCCGAGGTATTGAGCGGATCCTTCGTTAAAAAAACGAGAAGCAGCAGCGGCAGCGGCGGCGGCGGCGGCGGCAACGGCGGCGGCGGCGTCGGCGGCAGCGTCGGCACGGAAAAAGGGGTAGAGAGCAAAGTGGATAGTAAGGGAAAGAGGGATGACGGGGAGGGCGAGAGAGGCCAAGTAACCGAATCCGACGCACATCCCCCCGAGGAGGAGGAGGAGGAGGAGGAGGAGGAGGGGGAGGAGGAGCGGCCGGGGAGGGAGAGAAAAAAGCCCGAGTGCTCGATGCCACCCCGCTACCGCTCCTCGTCCAAACGCTCTCTCACACACGGAGAGAGCCGCGCCGATATGCACCACAGACAGAGGGCTCGGAGCCGCTCCGCGCGCTTTTTTTCGAGGGAAGAAGATTCGACCCTGCTGCCCCCCTCCCCTGCGCCTCTCTCTTCGCTGCTCTTCCTTCTGTTTGTTTCTCACCTTCCCGCCGGCTGTACATCTTTTCCTTCCTGCTCGCTGCCCCCGTTACTCTTTAGTTTTATTACGATTCGCCCTTTGGACAGCTGCTTATTTCGCTAATTATTCATTTTTATCCTAATTAAGCCGGTCTCGTTGCTTTGAGCATTACTTGCCGTTTGTCGGCAGTAGAATGCTTCGTTTTTACCTTGTATCTATAGGCATTTTTTTAGCGCTTGAAAATATTGTTGTAATCCTTGCGACGATCGATATTTACTTGTTTAGGCAAAACAATATTTACATTTTATATTTATCTGAGAATTTTCCGCGCAAAAGGATCAAAAAGCATCGAGCCAAAAGCGCAAAACAAAAACTATAATAAATCTCAAAATTTCAACGAATCCGACAATCGGGAGCTGTAAAACGGCTTTTCAAACGAAGAATTTAGTTAGCGCGGCGACCGAGGCCATCCGTTAATTCAACTAGAGAATCAGTATTCCGAGCAAAGCCAAAAAAAGCTCGGAGCCGACAGTCCGACGCCAAGTCTCTCTCTTTCTCTCTCGTATGCACCGGTCGGGATAGCACTGGCCGACCTCGAACTAGTTGGGCTGCGTTAATTCAAGTCGCGACTCTCTCTCTCTCTCTCTCTCTCTCTCTTACGCCCACACTGAAAAAGTGTCCCTCGCGGGGGTGGTAGGGAGACTGACCTTACGCCGACTAACGATTTTTTTCTCCTTCGGTCGCGAGGTTCACTGCACGGATCAAGCTCGAATCTGGAGCGCCGAGTCTGGAGGAATGAGACGCCGAGGCGTCCGGTTTGTTTTCGAGGGGCTGTCTTTCTTTTCTTCTTTTTGCTGAATCGTTTGTTTAGCTGTAATGGTAGAGGGTATTGTTGGGGAGCAATTGGGGTTAGAAGTTGGAATTGAAATAAAAAGGGATCGTTGGTCGATTAGTTAGTTCGCACTGAGGTTGCAGTAATTCTTGCTAATATCTAGGCAGTAATTACGCTATTAGTTCTAAGGCAGATACGCAGCGTTACGCTTATACGACTCGAGCTTCTAACTAAATATTACTTGAATTCTGCCGAATAATATTTCGACTTGAATTTTTGCACTTACATTGCAGAGCTCGCTGTTACGAGGACTATAATTCTCTCTCCGAGCTATGAACGTAATTGCTTAAATAAAAATGTAAGAGACCGTTTAAAGTACGTCGAAGAATTGTTACATCATTGCCAAGCTATACGTGTTACATATCTTCTGCTGGAATGTGTGTCAGGAAGCGTAGTTTTTCCTAACGATTATTAGTGTACGTGACTCAACGCATGACTAAGATGTGACAAAATCTGTGACCAATTTTTTTTTTAGTTCAATTGAATTTGCATAGAATGTCGTTAATAGTACTTAAAGCGTTTTTCATTTTATGCAGTTGCCTTGACTTATTGGTTTCGATACCACTGAACGAGTGGCATGAATAAGTTTAATTAACTAATACTTAGAAACTTGAGATGGATTCCAATACTTGTATTTTATCGATAATCGTCGTAAAAAGTACAATTTATTTTTATACGCTTCATTCCACAATCAATTTCCAAGGAATCGACGGTATGATTCAGGAACTACTTATGCGTATTTGTCGCCACTTTGCAAGAAGTTAGGTCGCGTCATTACTCTTAGATTCGCTGTACGGCCACTTATTAGTGTAGAGAAGTTTCCTAAGTTTTCTTAAGTAGCCAAGTCGCGGCTATTTAGTATTATTTTTATATAGTCGATTCAGTTTATAATCGCGCGTAACACCTAATTATAATAGCTAATTAATGTCGCTAACTTAATGGATTTGTCTCAGAAAACAATTTTGTGCGTATACAATTTTCGTTGTTAATTTCTAATCCGCCAATAACTTAATAACTTCAATGAAGGATAATCGTGTTAAAATCTTAAAATCCGAAGAAGATGAAATGATAAGTACTTAATTTTATTGACAGAAAATAAAACTAATAAGATCGTAACGAAATAATTCACGATTCTGATTTGATTACTATAATCCACTATGTGCATTATAAAATATGAATTCTATTTCAGGAAAACTCGTGTCAATCTAATTTTCATGAATAACGTATTGACTTTCGTCGATATCTGTAAATATATTATCGACTGGTTTAGACGGCCCGTCGGTACTCTATGCAAAAATTTTTCAATTGCTATAGATTTATTGGCAAAAAGAAATTTTTAATATTGCAACAGCCCCATTGAAAAAATACTCATTACCAACTAGTTTCAATGAATTTCACAGCAAAATGTTTAAATTAAGCTTCCTGAACGCAATTATGCACTTGCAATCCAGTGCTTAATAAACTTAATTTGATATTTCAAAATGATTATTTTCAATAAGCCTAATGCAAAGCCAATAATGTCTCCAAAGAGCCTTGTAACCTCGAACGGTATAAAAAAAAATTCAGCACTAAATGTACCCCCCCCCCCCCCCCCGCATAAATTATAATTTCCTCGACTCTGCCGGCCACTTCGCGATCGATTCGAAAAGCAAAATTCAATTTTCTTACTCGTCGCCGGACGTTAAAAACAACATCCCCCGTCAAAGTCCACGTTCGCTATCGCATCTTGCCCGAGAGCGGAAAATTTAATGGAAAGCCCCTCGTCGATGGATTTTTAGCAGATTAAAAAAAGCAAAAAAAGAAAAGGGCGCAATTCTTGGCCATTAAAGATCCGGCGGCCGAAGCGAGCCTCAAATAGAGCCAATCCTCCTAATGACAGCGTAAACGTACTCGCTTCCTAGTATGAGCTCGGAGGGCCGATAAATTTTTCGAAAGACCATATCGGCAAGATAAAGAGCCCCGAGCCTCGTCTGTTCTGCAGCCCCCGAGTCGCGGCTCGATAAATGGATGAATTTGCGAGGGCACTTTTCCCCGCTCCTTTCTTTTGCCCGGCGGAGCGACGTGAATTTGTTAGTTGCGGAATTGATAGACTGGGGGGAGGGCGACTTCGTTCGCTCTCGCCGAGTAAAAGCTTTGTGCATTTTTCTGCGTATATTAACATAATGAGGGAACGCGAATCTGGCGGCAATTATTTTCTGCAGAAGAATTGAAACACCAGTTTTTAAAAATTTATTATACCAGATACAGGATGCTAAAGTAGATTAAAAAATCCTTCGTAAACACCCGAACGACAAAATATTTGCGAGCGTCGAAACTTGAAATAACGTTCCCGAAAATAGGTGATCCAAAAAAGTAAAAATCTGATAAACGAAAGGCCGAGCTCGACACCGGGCCTGCCTCTCTCCCCCCCGGTGCAGTAAAAAATTATCCGCCGTCACTCCGTACGGGGGGTAAGCACCGCGACACGAAAGACTCGGCGCAAAATTAGCTCGGCCGCCCCGCTTAAAAAAAGAAAAAAAAAAAAAAAATTCCCGACGAAATTACAATCCTTGGCGCGGCCCGCTGCACAGAACCGCGCAAACACACGCACACACACACACACACACACGCGTACCCAAACACGAGCACCCTCCTCCAACAGTTGGTCGATGCATTATTACGCTCCGCTCGGAGGGAGGGAGAGACGTAAGGAAATTGACAGGCCTGACGTCGGCGTCGTTGTCTCTCTACTGGCGCGAAATCGATTTCGGTGCACGAGAGAGAGAGAGAGAGAGAGGGAGAGGGAGAGAGAGAGAGAGATATCGTGACGTTAGCGCGCGCGTCCACACGCGTGACCGAATTATCAATAGCGAGGATCAAATTCATTTGCGACGGCGGCGCATGCGCACCGGGATGTATACGCGGACGTTTCGACATCGTCGTCTTTTCGCCGCGGTTCTTCCGCGAGGGGGAGGGGGGGGAGGACGTCAAATCCGCGGGCCGCCGAAACGGGAATTAATATAACGGAGGAGACGGGCACTCGAAATTCCCTGATTAAAATGATGTAATGATCGGCCCCGGAGAGACGAGGTATAATTAAATCCATTGGCTGGCGTAGGACCGTTGACATTATATTGCACCAGCTGTTGTGATGCGCCGCTGATGCTCAACGTAAGCAGCCTTGAGGGCTCGGCCACTGGATTCAATGAAAATATACGATGTGCGCTAAATTTTCTCGTTTTTCCGCTACTTCGCCCGGTAAACAAACTTTTCTGTAAATTGTGCAACGGAGGCGCAGGAATTTTAGCGTTTTTTTGATAATAAATGTTTAAAAGTGCGATAATACTAATGCGCTCTGAATTTAAGCGCGATAAGTCGCGTTGGGTATATCGATTGAAGCTTGATGGTAGGAAATTATCTAGGTTTATCTAGATATCCAGTTAGCTATGCGGGTATCTGCATTAATCAAGTAATTAATGTAAATTTTGAATCTTCCAGATAACGCTGACAGAAGTCAAATAGTACCTCGGTGCCAATTTGATTTGCTCAACTCCAATTATCGCGAAATTACACGGAGAATTTTAAAAAAATGACTGGCGTTCCTAAAATATTGACGCCTGCCTTTAAATATTAAAGGTCGTAGATTGCTGCAAAAACCATAATTCGAAGAAAATATCGCCGAGCCGTTTTAGTTCCCCATTTTGATTTTAAATTTTCAGTAAAGGTAACCCCCGCATTTCGGTTCTCGAAAAACTCGGTAGTTACAATCGGCAAAATAAACTAATATCCCCGCCGTGTATGCAGTATTGATTTTAGCCGTTGGAAATCGATGCGCGAAATTAGGGTTATTGCACATGCGGTGTACTTCTGCAACGCGTGTGGCGTGCATCGCAAGTACAATAATACATATTGACCAGCAGGAACAAAAAAAAAATTCGCCTGTGCACTTTCGTTATACTCCGCGAAATCAAAACCGAGCGAGAAATATTCAATTCCGAAATTTTTCCTGAAAAAAAAAGCGCATTACTTTTGTAAGGGCATAAGCAGTTTTTATAGCGGGGGAAGCTTCCCCGGGAACGATATTTTTTTTTATAGTGTGATAATTTATTTTTGCATTTAAAGCAAGCCAAAAACGTTTTTGCCGCGCGGTTTGTAATAAACATAAAATTTTTCTAACCGTTAACGTTTTACGGCTTCCCCGTTTGTAAAATTTTAAAACGCTCTCTGTAACACTTGCGAAGCTCCCTCGTCCGCGGCCGTATCCTATGATAAAAACTAACTTTATAACTTTCGAGTATATATTCATCATTTTTTTTTTTTTTTATTTTTTTTATTTTTTCATTGTTGATAATCCGAAAGCGCGATGAAAACCACGGAAAAATCAGCTTCTCGAAAGAATCTTAGCTGCAGTTGTTATAAAGGCCGAATGAACTAATTCATCGTCAGCTTTCAGTGATAAGCAGGGTGCAAGAAATAAGCCGCCAAATTTAGTTGACTGAGTTACTTAACGACATAAAAAAAATCAATAGAATTACTTGAAACTCGTCGCGGGCCGTTAAATAGTTGCGCAGCAACAAAGTCGAGAATCGCTCGACGGAGCTGCGCAGCGATTCATTAGAAAATCGGCGTACCTCCTCGTTATCCTGCCTCGCCGTGCATCTCTCTCTCTCTCTCTCTCACTCTCTCTCTCTCTCTCTCTCTCAAGTATGGCGTAGCTTGCAGTAAACTGCACATACTCGAACGTAAGCTTATTTCCATCACGAAGTCGGAGGAACTGAGTCACCGGAGCGGAAGCTCAAAATTCGAAATTATCACCTGGTTAGCCGATAAGTTGTTAATACGGATAATCCGAACTGACGCACTTGATATTAATTGCCGTAATTAACGGCAATTAATATCAAGCTCGAACGAAAGTTCGGCAAAATTCTTTTCCGCGCGTTTAAACACACACTCGTGCTCGAATGTACCGAGACGTGTCCCTGGTAGAATTTCCAGCATTGAAAATGGCCAGGAAAATAGTTAATATAGATAAGTCCGTGGCTATTTAATAGGTCGCGATGAAACGCTTTTTTTCACATGATTTCACTATTAAATAGGCTGATAATTTTCTTTCTAATTGACATTGGCTAGTAAATAGCTCAGAAAGTTATTGCTGTAATATGAA
>UCOM01004155.1:0-13639 GCA_900474385.1 Ormyrus pomaceus
TTTTTAGGACTTTAAATATTCCAATAACAAAATTTATATTTAAATTTTGTTAGCTTTTCATTAAATTCTAAAATGAGCTTATAAAAATAAAATAATAATAAAAATGAGATAATAATGGAACAATAAATTAGTTAGGCGGAAGCTAACTGCCAATGACTTGGCAGCGGTTTTTCGTAGGTGAGGAGAGTAACGGCCTGACATGAGAAAGTATCTGCATCATATTATTTTATAGCCAACTTGATAAATACTGAAATTTGCCGAAATCTTTCAGCTGACTGGATCTAACTTTTTCCAGAAAAATTACTACTTGTCCACACTACCTATAGATATTGTCTGGTCAATCTGGAAGGCAATGAGATTAACGGCGTGCCATCAGAACGAATCCGGATCTCATTATTTTATAGCCAACTTGATAATTTCAGATTAATCGGAAATTATGTATGGATAGTTTGGTGGGTCAATAATTATGCTAGAAAAAGTTATATCCAGTCGTGTGAAAGATTTCGGCCAAATTTCAGTATTTATCAAGTTGGCTATAAAATAATCAGATGTAGATTCGTTCTGATGCACGCAGTTACTCTCATAGCCTTCAAGATTGATCAGAGATTATCTATGGGTAGTTGGGTGGACCTCTGATTATGCTGGAAAATGTTATATCCAGTTGTGTTAAAGATTTCGGCAAATTTCACTATTTATCAAATTGGCTATAAAATAATATGATGCAGATTCTTTCAAGCAGGCTGTTACTCTCGCCACCTTTGAAAAAGATTACGCCTGCTCACTGCGTAGTTTTGTATACTGGGCTATAAGCCCGTTTTTCCAATAAATAAATAAATAAATAAATAATTAAAGACTGTTTTATAAATATATACAACTTAACGAATATATTTTTATTTGTTTTTAAGTAAATATTAAAAATTATTTTTTGTAAAATAAAAAACTACAATAAGTGAATTGGAACTATAAGTTATATTTGTTTGCTCTAAAATTGTTTCTATTTTTTATTTCAGTTATTAAAAAAACAGCTATAAAAGAAAAGTTAGCTGAAACGGAAATTGCTGGTAATAAAGATTTTTCATTTCAACCAATGATTACAAATTTTACAACTCAACATCAATATAAGTCATGACTCAGCTGTGAATGTTATGACGTCTATGAAGGAAGCTTCGAATGTGAATCTTATTGAAGTTAATTCCAACATAAAAGAGAAAACTGTAGATCTTCAGTCGGACAATTTCTTTCAAGATAATTTAAATAACTCCGTAACCGAATTACTATTGGACCCTTTTAAAAGTGGTAAATTTTAAATATTATATTACTATATACTTAGTTTCATTAGGTCTAATAATTTATAGCAAAACATCAACTAATTTGTATAATAATATTTTTAGATTCAGAAATTGCTTCAATAAATATTCAGGAAAATCAATTCAATACACGAGGACGTCCCAAAAATTCTAAAACTGTAAAGCCCTCTGGTGCTCCACTTTTACCAATACTTTCCGATTTTGAAAAAAAAGATTTGAATGCCAAAGCATTATTAATCTTACGACTTCTTACAAACGATGCAGATATAACTGCAAATATAAGAGAAGGATCATATGACATCTGCTTCGAAGACTTTAAAAATTTTGTAAAAATAAATATTCCAAATATTTTTATGGATAAAAGTACTGACGAGGTGATCAAATACCTAAAAAAATTTTGGAAGAATGATAAAAAAAAAAAAATTACTTATTTAAAAAAACTAATTACAATTAAAAGGAAAAAAAACATTTATATGTGTCCAATATGTAATAAAGAAGCAGATGAGAGAACAGGTCAATGTAGTTCTTGTTTAGCATGGTATCTTTTGGATACATGCATACTTCAAAATACGATGCCATTTTCAACTGAAAAAAAATCATGATATATTGCAATAAATGCATTATCTTTTCTAAATAAAAAAAAATTGTACAGTATTTTATGATAGTATTTACAAACATCCAGTACGTCTATATGAGATAAGCACACCAGAATATAGCTATAAGAATTTATTAACAGAAAAAGCTTTTAAAATAGTACTTGCTCAATTGCAAAGGAGTAGTCCAATGACTCTATTGTACGTAAATGAGACATATAACACATGCTTAATAAGGTCAGGATTTAGAGTACTAAAAGTGGGAATTGACAAGTGCGAATGCATAGATTTTATACAATACAAATTGCCATGTAGACATATATTTGCGGTAAGGAAACATTTTAAATATGAACTTTTTGATGTTAACTTATGTCATAGGCAATGGAAGAATTCATATAATTTTGAAAATCACATGAATCTATCAAAATCTTCAACCAAGAATATAAACCAAACTTTACAATCACCACAAATAGTATCACAGTCAAATTATTTATTATCTAAAGACAATGCTCACTGCATACAATCACCAAAACCAAAATCTGCACATCAAAGATTAAAAGCAATGAAGGAAAGCTGCTGGTAACATTGCACACCTAGGAAGTATGGTTACAAAAATAACCTTTACAAAAAGATTAGAAGTTTTAAAAATGATTGAAGATGCTTGGCGACAAATTATTGAAATTAAATTGGACCAACAGCTGCTATCAATGAGTGCTTTTACAAATTTATCATTAAATGATAAAGATTCAAACAATGATAAAATTGATCCCTCGAATATACTCATGCCACATCCTGTAAAATTGCGAGGAAAACCAAAAGATGTTTTTAAATCTACAATATCAATGAGAAAATAAAAATAGATAATATAAGAGTGAGAAAAATATTATAACTAATTATTATATATTATATAATTATTAATGTTTAGTACTTAGAGTATAGAAGTTTATAAAATAATAGTACATTTTTTTCACAGTTGACTTATAGATTATAAAAGACATTTATATTATAATTTTTTATATTAAAAATGTAATCATAATATTTAAGCAATAAAAACACCTATGAGAAAAAAGTACTTCTACTATTGAAGCTCATTTTCCTGTTATTGCTATCATATAGAGAGAAGTTATCGAAGAGTTAACCTTACTTTTACTAGGTTGATTTTAGCGTACGCGAAAAGTTGATTTTTAGCGTGCGGTAAGGACTCATATACAAATAATAAATTATCAGCGTACGCGAAATCTCTTTTCGCGTACGCGAAAACCTCAAGCAAATTTTCCGAAAAATTTATTTCGTATTTTCGCGTAGGCATTATCATTGAATCCTTTTCGATATGAATTTGTATTATAATAAGGAAGATTCAAAATCTTTAGTAATTAAAAACCTATTAGAGTGACTGCAGACCCTTCATCTAAGAGTACGTTTGTCAATAAATATTTATCATTATTTAAAATATAAGCAGGTAAAATATTTAAAAAGGATTTCGAATCTAGTCATAAATTTTGAGCAGAGTTTTCCGTCGAAGTATTTAGAACGTTGGAGGATTGTATATTTTTTAAATTTGGCGTCGCAAAATGCAATATATGAGATCGTGATGGTTTATTCCACAGCGTGTACACTTATTTAAATTCTTACAACGATCTCGTGTATGACCCTCTTCTAAACAACTGTAGCAAACTTTCTTAGATTTTACAACTCTCCAACGAATTGGCATCGATGCTTTTTTAAAATCCTCACACTTTACAATTTTGTGTTTCCTTCCGCAATACGCACAATGAATATTAAAACCTCTGTTTTTTGAGATGCTCGCTTGAATTTTTACATTTTCAGTATTCATTGCGAAAACAAAATGAGGATTTTCTTTAACTTCTTTTTTTGAGCGTTCATATCTTTTTTTATTGCTTGGTTCGTTAAAATTAACCTCAATCAATCCAGCATCTAAAGTCATCTCTGCTTCTTTGTAAACGAAATCAGCTAACTTGTCTAAGTCTGACTTTTCTTTGTCAGCGGTAGCAGCATACCTAATATAATTAGAAGTCATTGACTCCGGTAACTTTTTTATAATGCCGTTAAAAATTTCTGGACTATGCAGATAACCGAACTTGCCTAAAGTTTTTATTGGATCACTGCATTTTTAAATTTAGAACTAAATTCAAGAAGGGAAATTTTCTTTAAACCTAATTTGGGTAGTTCGCGAATTTCATTTAAATTTTTTTCTATAATGAGTTTGAAATTTCCCAAACGAATTTCTAAACATTTCATGATGTCAGTGGCGCTACTACCTGCTGCAAATAAAGTTTTCGTTGCTTCTCTAGCATGACCTCTTAATGTTTCAAACAGGCGCATTACATTCTCGCCATCGCTATAGTTTCCTAGCTCTGTTGAAAGGTTAAATGCTTCCTTAAAACGTTTCCAATCTAGAGAATCGCCGCTAAATGACGGTAATCTTTTTGTAGAAGATAAGCGATTTAACAAACTTGAACTTTGTGTATTTAAGGAAGCATCTCGAACCGCGTTAAGAATTTGTTCAATAACATTGGCTAAACAGGTTGTTGGATCTACATTGTTATTAATGTGCAAATCAATATTACTCGAATTAAAAGAAGGCTGAACGGAAAAAAAGGCCAATGGTATTGAATGCGCGTATTATCAGAAAGCTCATATACCCTATTCGGATTCGAAAATCGCATGTACTCGCGTGTCGCCGTAGAAGGTTGCTCCTGGTTGAAAACAGCTGTCGGTGTCGAATGTTGTCGTTCTTGGTATCCTAAAGTTGATGATGAATGTGCGCAAGACCAGGATTTTGTTGACGGAGGCATGAAGCGAAGAGAGGAATCCGTAGTGGGTATCCGTAATAAGCCGCTGGTGGAGAACCAGGTGACTGCTGCGCTGCGAAGGTCGACGAAGACGGCGCGGCGGGCGTTGACTTCGGGTGTCGTGTAGCTGGGCGAGTTACTGTCGCCGCTGATGAACCTCTCAATCGCTGCTCTTTCGCTGATACTGCTGAAAAACTCAAGGGTGGTTTGCAGTAATATGAACCATCTGAAAATTTATTTCTTTTTTTAATTATACTTGAAACAGACGGGGCACAAAAACCTTTTTCTCTTGAAGAACGCTCGAATTGACGTTCCCACTCTGGCCTCAAAATCGGTGCTCGCTGGAGTTCTGATTTTCTATTGTGTCGCACTATTGACAAGTTCTTTTCGCCTTTGGAATTTCCCTCTGTACAATTTTGCGAGGAGGCTAGTCGAAAACGTTTTACCAGGCGTGTATTAAAATCCGAGCTTGACTTATTAGCTTCCTTCTCCGATGAAAGTGAGTGCGATCTCTTTACCGCCGCTGATTGAGAAGATGAAATCCCAGTCTTATTTGTAATTATTGAAGAACGATTTTTCACAGATGGTCGCGAGGTTACGTTCGGCCGCGCTCTTCGAATCGCTTGTTTTATCAGTTGCTTAGCTGCGAGCATATTTTCTTTTTTTAAAGATGATACTAATTTATCGCTTACTATTTTTTATGTAATTCTTCTTTTTGGCCGCAAGAATTTGATGCCCCACTATTATCCTCTTCTATTTGCGACTCTTGACCTTGAACGTTATTATTAGAGGGTGGTTTTTCACTCGGTGCTTCCGCATGTTCGGAAGTAGACGTAAGTGGACGCGTTTCGTCGGCGAATTTGCTGGATGACTTCTCATTGCAAATTTCCTTTGCAGTGACTGATCTTTCCTTCTACTTGATCAATCCTTTTTTCGGTTGTTCTGTCGTTTTTAAATTTCTTCTTTTCATTTTAGTGATCTACTATTTTCCTTTCGCGCAGAAAACTCGTTTATTTTTAAAAAACAAAACTCACTATTATCTTATAATTTACTGTTTAAATTATTTGGATAATAGGATCCGGCTCGAAGGACCAAAATGTTTCGACACTTTCCAAATGCGCGAATGAAAAGAAGTCTTGAATTGTTTGATGAATTTATTAAACGTCTTATCTCTTTGAATGTCAAAATACATCTGTCGAATTTTCTTTACTGCCTAGCAACTCAGAAACAAATAATTGAAAACTTTATTTCTGTAGCGACAATCGCCTTTATATTGTAGAAGTTTAAGCACGTTCCTTTCTGTCCAATAAAGATAATAAGTCAATGAGCGATCAAGCCGCTCACATGAGAGAGAAAACTAAAAGATCTCGATCGACACTCGTTAGTCGCTAGTCTCTAGTCGTCAATCTCCTGTGAGCACAGAGAAAGAAAAGCTGTATTCTCTACGCGCAGTATATTTTCAATAAAGAAGTCTTTGTTTCATTTTTCATTTTGTAAAACGGATTTCGCACATTTATTTTTTCCTGAAACCTTTCCTCACGATTACCGAAATAAAATCTCAACAGGTTATGGCCCAGAAACCCTAACTGTGTGAGAAATAAATTGTGAGAGAAGGCAGGCGCGAGAAAAAGAACCGTAGTACACGAGACACGAGGTCCGTACGGAAGCGGCCATCTTGGCGAAAGTTTTTCCTTACAGGATTAACACGCGATCGCGAGTGAAAAGAATCGATCGTTGGACAGGACTTTCAAAGGTGGAAATTCCAAATGAAAACCTTATTTTTGGCGCATCGTATATACGACGTCGTACTCGGGACGCGAAAAATACAGCAAAATGCCGGTCAGGCTGAAGCGCAGGCAACGTGGAATGTCGACAACGCGCGCGCGATGTTCTTGCTGTCGTCGGCAATGGAACCCGATCAATGGCGATCACTGTTAATCTGTGCAACGGCGGAAGAGATGTGGGACGCATTGTCCAGAGTGCATGAGCAGAAATCCGCGTCGAATAAGCTGATGCTGTTGTCGCAGTTATTCGAGTATCGAATATCCCTGGGGGATTCGATTGTAAAGCACGTGGCTACCGTGCAGAACATGGCGGCACGGTTGCTTGAAGTGGGCGAAACAGTGTCAGATACAACAATAATAGCTAAAGTGCTTGGCAGTTTGTCATTGAAATAATGTGTCGTTGGACATGCAGACGCTAGACAATTTGCAGGAAGGTCTGATCCGTGAAGAAATGCGATTAAGCGTGGACGACGAAGCTCTGGGAGCTTTTACGGCGTCGAAGAAATCGAGTGCGCGGAAAAGTGGCAAGTCGAACGCAGGGGACTCAAAGAAATCGAACGTGGAGGACTCGAAAAGAACGCAAAGGCCGAAAGACTAAATAAAGTATTTAAAATGTCATGAAAAAGGGCATTTTGCGAGAGATTGCAAAAATAAAAAGCGGAAAAAAGACGATACCAGCTCGAACGGATCACGTGATTGCGCCTTTGTCGTGGAGAAAGCGAGTGGAAGTCGGTCAAAAATCGTCGATAAGAAACGGAGTGCGAAGCTTCCTGTCGGTGTAGTGAAGTCCGTGCTAGACACGAATAAGCGAGAAATCTGTCTCACCGATAGTGGTGCGTCAAGACACATCACAAATCGACGTGAGTGGTTTAGCGAATACCGCGAGTTGACCAACGGCGGCACTGTATCGCTCGGGGACGACAAAGAGTGCAAAGTTGTTGGCGAAGGGACGATTAAAATCGAAAAATTCGTCGATGGAGCTTGGTATCCGTTGAGAATTGAAAAAGTTCTGTATATCCAGCAGATAAAAAAGAATCTTTTTTCGGTCGGCCAGTGTCCCTCGAGAGGTCACGAAGTGTTTTTTTTTTCAGAAATCGAGTTGAAATTCTCGATCGCAGGAAAATTGTGGCCTACGATGTGAAACAAGAGAACCAAATTTTTCCGTATGTTGTTTCGTGTAAAATACGCCGAAAAGGTTAACGAAGCAAACGTCGCGAAAACGGGGCTTCAAGTGTGACACGAGAGATTTGGACACGTGAACAGTAAGGCAATGCGAGAGCTCGTGAAGAAAGGCCTGGTGGAAGGTGTCGAGCTGCCGAAAACGGGTGACGATTTTTGTGACACGTATAAAATCGGTAAATCGCATCGTCAGGCGTTTCGAAGTGAGCGTGTACGCGCGGCCACGAAGCCTGGTGAAGTTTTCCATGTAGACGTGTGTAGACCGATGAGCGTAGAGTCTCAAGGAGGTTCGCGGTTTCTCCTGACTTTCAAAGACGATGCAACGAGCTTCCGTCATATTTATTTTCTTAACCCTCATCGGTCACCGTGGGTGAAATTCATCCAAACAAAAATATTAACTCCTCAGACAGTACCTTAGTCTTTGAAAATACCTTTGAGGCGTCATCTACTGTTAGTCTGAGATACCCTCTATACCTTTGTGCAATTAGCGTGGCTTGGGAGCCTTCAATGTGCGTCTGGCATTTGTCCAAAGTAGACCCTCAAAAATCGTTGGGTGAAATTCACCCAGTGTGACTAAAGTGTACTACTGAAAGTTAAAAAATTGATTTTTTTTTATCTTCTACTAAGTTATAATATCTTTTCAAAATGTAAGTATTAAATTTTCAGTCTGAAGATTTTTTTCTGTGAAGCGTTTATATGTATTTTATGCACAATATATATAAACGCTTTACAGAAAAAAATCTTCAGACTGAAAATTTAATACGTTTTGAAAAGATATTATAACTTAGTAGATGATAACAAAAAATCGATTTTTTAACTTTCAATAGTACACTTTAGTCACACTGGGTGAATTTCACCCAACGATTTTTGAGGGTCTACTTTGGACAAATGACAGACGCCGAAGGCTCCCAAGCCACGCTAATTGCACAAAGGTATAGAGGGTATTTTCAAAGACTAAGATACTGTCTGAGGAGTTAATATTTTTATTTGGGTGAATTTCACCCACGGTGACGGATGAGGGTTAAAAATTTCAAAGAACCTTCCACAGAAATATTTCTGAAAGATTTACGAAATATTTCAGTAAGTATTTCATTCAAATCTTTACGAACCCTTTCTATTAAATTTTTTGCGGGAATGTTTATGGAATATGTCAGAAAGTTTACGTCTGTATTGGCATGTGAAATATTACTGACAAATAACTTCTAGATTCCTCAAAATATTTTTTTGAATTAATAACTAAATCTTACACGAAAAAATTTATTAAAATATTCCTGGAATATTTACGGAATATTTTTATGGAGTATGAAGAATTTTATTGAAACCTTTCACAGAAATATTTCCGAAAGATTTACTAAATCTTTCAGTAAGTATTTCATTAAGAACTTCACGAACGGATTCTTTGAAATCTTCCGAGGGAATGTTTATGGAATATGTCAGAAATGTTACGTCCGTGCTGGCAGGTGAAATATTACTGACATATAACTTACTTATTCCTCAAAGTATTTCTTTGAATTAAGTACTAAACCTTACACAAAATAATTTACTAAAATATTTCTGGAATATTACCGGAATATTTTTTTGGAGTATTAAAAATTTCAGTAAACCTTCCACTAAAATATTTCTGAAAGATTTACTAAATGTTACAGTAAATATTCCGTTAAATATTTTCTGAATTATTGTCTTGTAAGATTCCTTCGGAATTTTTTTGGAAGGTTTAAGAAATATTATATCCCTATCGATATGTGAAATGCTTCTGGAATATAACATACATTTTTCATGAAATACTACACTAGAGTACTTCATGAATATTTCATAACATACTAGGGGGCTCCGCCCCCTGCGCGCCTACCAACCCCCAATTTGACGTTTTTATCGTTAAAAGGGGGGAGCTGCAAAAGGAGGAAGCCGAATTTACGGCGGCGGCAGCGGCGGCAAAATCTTTTTATAATATAGAGAGATATAGAGAGATTTCATGAAATCTTACATGAAGCTTCCATAAATAATGCAGTGGAATATCCCGTCGTATGATCTTTGGGATACTAATGAAATATTTCGTAAATATTTCATGATTATTAATTCCACGTGTCATATATTTCTGCGGAATCTTCCGAAATATTCTACTGATTTCTTTCGTGCTGTGCGAGTTACGATCGCCTTATGACAGCCCCAATGAGGACCTTAGCAGGTAACCTTATAAGGGCGCCTTATGATTTGGTCAGGCTATCGGAAAAAAGTTCTACTCGGGATTACGCTACGCAACGCTTGCGATAGAAAAATTTTTATTTGAGTTATAACCTACATAGACCGAAAGAAATCGGTAGTCTCACATGAGATCTCAAATCCGTATGGAACCCTGTTGAAAATATCCGGCAGGATATCCGCTCGGATGGCTCGGATATCGCTGAAAATCCGTCCGGATATCGTACTGAAAATTCGCCTGTCTATTGATCCGGTCGGATCAAAATCCGGCCGGAATCCGCTTCGATTCGGCCGGAATCCGGTCCATCCGAGCGGATATCCTGACGGATATTTTCAACAGCTGGGAATCTACACAGAATCCATATGGAAATCTGTACCGAAATACGTATGGAATCTTATGCAGAATCCATGTATAGAAATCTGTATGGAAATCTGTTCCATACCGCTGTACAAATTTCTGCATGGATTTCAAAAATTTCAGCATAGATTTTTAAATGGATTCAGTAATATGTATGTAGATATCTATACAGATTCCTCCATGGAAATCTACATGGCGATTTGGGACAGATTTCTCTGTGGATTTCTATATGGATCCTATATGAATATTCAATTGGATTCTATATGGATTTTTTAATATGGGATATGAAATTCACACGATGAAGATTTCCACGTAGATATATGTACAGAATTCCACTCAGAAATCTAGCGTTTTTAGACAGATTTCCACACAGATTTTACCTAAATTTCATATGGATTCCATATAGATTCTACACAGCTCTTTGTCCAGAATCCACATGGATATTTTTAGTGGGGTTGTGCCCATGAGAACTACTTTTCATCAGCATGCTCAAAAGAAGTTATTCTCAAAGTTTTAGCTAAATCGACCGAGAGCCGTTTTTCATAAGGTTTGTTGCGGAGTCATTTTATTCTCATTTATTTATTAATACGTCCATAGACTCTGAATTCCTGCTTTTACGCATTTAAAATATTCTTCCATTCCTTAACTAACAGTCCTTAACTAACAGTATGCAAAATTTTAATGAATTCTGAACGGTTATTTTTCTACAATTAAGAATTTTTGAGAAATTTGCGGATTAATGGAAATTAAAAGGTTTAACTTTTTTCTCACGCTCCAAAAAGCCTCGCCAAATTTTAAGAGTCTTTTCTTAATCAATATCTACCAGTACGCCAAATTTCAGACAATTTTTTTGCGGTAGTACTACCTTTAAGCAAAGCGTGAATTTGCGAAGTTGCGTGCAGTGACGCTTTTTCCGTTTCGTTGTTTTTCCGCTGAAAATTTCCGGTCATATGTGTAGACACCCGGATTGTTAACTATATATATGCTCACATTAGTCACATTAGCTGTATAAATCTCAAATAAATACATTTTTAAATTAATATTACAACGTATTATTAATTATATCATCCAATATAATAAATAATGGATACTTATTCAAAGCTTTTTAAGTTTTAAAAAAGTTATATCACATGTAAGGTTTCTTTTTAAATATTATTATTGTATATAGGAATTCTTGTAGGATAAAAAAGAAAAATATATTTATCATTAATTATAAATAAAAAATAATTAGATATAAATTGATTTTAAATTCTTTTCTTGATATGTGATATATTTCTAATATTCGTTTTTATATTTTTTACAGAAAAATATTTAAGAATATGTAAATAAATACCAAATAAATTTCACAATTATGTCTTTTGGATTATCAAAACAATTTCTTAATGACGATTTTAGTCCAGAAAAATGTGGGTAAAATTTTTGTATATAAATACTTTTTGGTTATTTTACATTTACTTATTTTCAATTTTTTTCAATTTTATAATTTCTCTAAAAATAAGCTTTTAAAATAATCAAATTAATCATTCAATATTTATAATAAAGTTAAATTAAATAATTCATTTTTATAAAATAGTTGTTAAAGATTTAAGTTCCCAATGTATTGGAGCAGAAGACCTAAGACAACAGTGTGCTAAAATTCAAGAGTTAGCAGATAACACATCTGCTCTTTTAAAAAGAAATGTTTATCAAAATTATGTACAATTCATTGAAACTGCAAAAGAAATTTCACATTTGGAAAGTGAAATGTATCAGTTGTCACAATTACTTAGTGAACAGCGAGCTTTGTTAAGTGTTTTAGCAACTGATAGAAATGGAAATATTATATTTGAAGATTCTTTACGAATAGAATCAAATATTATATCTTTTGAATCAAAAGATGAAGAATCAAAAAAGAAGCTTGTACAATTATTGGAAAATGTTGAGGGTGCAATGGTAAGTAATATATAAAAATTTAAACAATTCAATATAATTTTTAATTAAAATGTCTTCCATATTATTTATACCAAACCTTAAATCTATTATTAAACTATTGTGGAAGTGAAGTTAAATTATAAAGTAGACAATTTTACACCTGAAATATCTTTAAAAATGAATATCATAAATCGTTAGGAGTAAAATACTAATAATATTTACATATATTTAATATTTTGAGAATTTTATACATAAAATCAAAAAAGTATTTATTCGTTGTTATTAAGATCTGTGTTGTGTTCAATACAATTGAATTAAAAATAATTTCCAGAGTTGTGAGAGATTTTTTGATAAAATTGATAAGTGCAGCATAAATTCGAAGTAACACCGACTTCTATTAAAGTATACCTAATAATATTATTATCCTCAAATTACACTCAGTAATAACAAAAAAAATGTCCATGATCGTTCTTTATGAAATTCTTTAAGGTACAATGTGAGCCAATAATTGATGTAGCTTAAGAACAGGTAAAAACCAAAATCTGGTAGATTTTTATATAAACTTCTCTTTAGTGAACAATGTCTGTTTTCTTATGATATTTTTCATTTGAAATATTTGTATAACTCTCTAAACTCCTCTTATTATATTTACATAAAAGGATCCCCATGAATTAATGGCAGATGCTGCTCATCAGACTTTTGAAAGCCTTATATATATTTTTAGATATATTCTCCATGTTATTCATAAAAGTTCAAAATCTTATAATTCTTTTTCCTTACCTTTCCCCATATTAATTTTTGGTTCAAAATAAAAGATTTGAAGTGCTCTAAATGACAATAAATATTTTGTACTTAATATACTTATGTTCTAAGTGCAGGGGCATTTTCATACGAGAAATGGGGATCCTCCTTTTAATTATTTTTAAATCTTGTGTGTGGGCATTTTGAGAAACCTGCCTCAAAAGTTATACGCAACTACAAAGATTTTTTCAAACTTTTTTCTTTGTGAAAAAAAAAAATTAAAAGTTAAATCAGCTTAGAATTCGGGATGATTTGCTTCTTATCTGATCCAATGCCTAATTTTGAAAAATTAAAATTATAAAATATTTTTTAAGATTTAGCGTTCGTGGATATTTAATGTTTAAGGTAGTTCTCTAAGCAGATATAGCACATTTTATAAATATAGATATACAGCACTGCGTGTAAAAGTGTGCACGGATGTAAACAAACGACGAGCGGTTGCTGTACGTGTATATAGATATATTTTTTTTTAATCTTATTTAACGTTGCTCTATTTATGCTGCCAGGGCTTAACAGCGACGGGGGTCGTTGGTGTGTTTGTAAACAAAGCACGTAAGTTTTACCACAGTGGTGCTTGTTTCGATCGGAAGAGACTAGGGCCTTCGCTCTTACCGATAGAGCCACGGAAGACCCCACCGAGCGAGGCTCACGAGCGAGACCCGCAACAGCCAGCCTTATTAGTACTCATGCACTC